>JASVER010000088.1:3261817-3442670 GCA_030449065.1 Oceanodroma leucorhoa
CTTCAAGTTGCGCCAGGGGAGGTTTAGATTGGATATTAGGAAAAATTTCTTCACCGAAAGGGTAGTCAGGCATTGGAACAGGCTGCCCAGGGAAGTGGTGGAGTCACCATCCCTGGAGGTGTTCAAAAAACGTGTGGATGTGGTGCTTCAGGACATGGTTTAGTGGGCATTTGTACTGGGTTGATGGTTGGACTCGATGATCTTAGAGGTCTTTTCCAACCTTAATGATTCTATGATTCTATGATTCTATTTCCAGAATGCTGTTTTCCAAAATTAGACATGGTATTTTTGCAACTCAATTATTGTCTGTTATCAGCTTTCTTTCTGTTTTCTCAAATATTGTCCTAGGACAGTGGCATAGCAAAACATTTCTCTTGATATGTCCCTGCAGGAGAACAGACTCCCAAACTCCATTTAAGAGTGTAAGACCCTCCTGAGCTACCTTGCTGCCATACATATTCGAGCTGTAAGAAGCCAGCAGTGAAAACAGCTGTTTTCAACCTGTGAGACAGACTGCCTGCTTGCTTGTTTCGATTCCTCAACTTCTCTGCGAGAAAACTGTGGGGCTTTACCTTCTCTTCTACAGCACTGGAGAATGACAATGTCGATGTGGGAGGAGATACAAAAAGGAAAAAGAGATAGTTATTTCTCACCACTGCAAAGAAGAGGTCAAGGACCTTTTGAGAGGGGCTTGATAGCAAAAAATGAAATTCACATTATCAAGTTCATTTGTGACTTTAGTATATTAAATAAACTCATGGGATCATGTTATTTTTTTTTACCTAATGACTACTACGAATTTTAGCCAAATTTGACAGTGACGGAGGTCACAAAAGTGTTAGTTTAAGCTAATGAAATATGGGTAAAGGACAGTGTGTCAACTAGTGGAGAAAAAGAGCTCATCCAGTATTAAGCATCAATGTCATACTCAAGCTGTGAATTCACAAGTAATGGCTCAGCTGATTCTGTTGCTCATGGAAGTATTTGTTTATCTTTAGAAGATTCTTTCCTTTTGCATCTAGATTTTTTTCACATGTGCTTTTTTTTTTCAATAGCCATTATTATGAAGGCCTTTCTTTTCCTAGTCAGAGAACAAATCTTGACTTCAGACTGCAAAAGGTATCAAAATAGAAATGAAACACTATTTAATGAACTGCAAAAACTTCTCCCAGAGAAAAGAAGGGCTAGAATTCAGCTCTGAATTTGGACATCGAAGTTTGGTTGCGATATAAGTGTCTACAAGTGTCCTTAGTGTCTCTGTGGAGCTCTATTCATGACAGCTGGCAATTGAGAGACCTATCCTAAAGCTGATAACTTTATATAGTCTGCTGACTAGCTCTTTAAACTCTTTTGAATAGGTCTTTAGTGACTGTAGCCAATACTAGACATCTAATTCATGTGTTGACTTTTCATTAGGCCATGAAGTTACGAGTGTCCTTCTGTACATGATGACTATAAAAATCCCTAGATGACTAGGTAGACCATGTGTTTTACTTTTGACTAAAGTTTGCCGCATGGACATGGTCCTGGGCAACTGGCTTTAGGTGGCTCTGCTTGAGCAGGGGGATTAGACCAGATGACCCCCAGAAGTCCAACCTAATGCTTCTGTCATTCTGTGATTCCAATGTGTCCCACTTTAAACTTGTAAAATGGTCCTGATTTGCATTGACGATGTTCAGTTTAGTTTGACAAATTCTCTTCAAAATGTCTGAACAAAAGACCCAAATCTTTTACTCAAGCTCACAGCCTTGAGTAAAAGTTGCCTTTCATAGGAAAGTCTAGTTGCCTAGTCCCGTTGCCTTTCATAGGAAATGTGAATCATAGAATCATAGAATCATAAAATAGTTTGGGTTGGAAGGGACCTTTTAAAGGTCATTTAGTCCAACCCCCTCCTGCCATGGGCAGGGACATCTTCAACTAGATCGGGTTACTCAGAACCTCGTCCAGCCTGACCTTGAATGTTTCCAGGGATGGGGCATCTACCACCTCTCTGAGCAACCTGTGCCAGTGTCTCATCACCCTTATTGTAAAAAATTTCTTCCTTATATCTAGTCTGAATATACCTTCTGTTAGTTTAAAACCATTACCCCTTGTCCTGTCGCAACAGGCCCGGCTAAAAAGTCTGTCCCCATCTTTCTTATAAGCCCCCTTTAAGCACTGAAAGGCCACAATAAGGTCTCCCCGAAGCCTTCTCTTCTCCAGGCTGAACAACCCCAACTCTCTCAGCCTTTCTTCACAGGAGAGGTGTTCCATCCCCTTCATCATTTTTGTGGACCTCCTCTGGACCCGCTCCAACAGGTCCATGTCTTTCCTGTGCTGAGGACCCCAGAGCTGGATGCAGTACTGCGGGTGGGGTCTCACCAGAGCAGAGCAGAGGGGCAGAATCACCTCCCTCGACCTGCTGGCCACGCTTCTTTTGATGCAGCCCAGGATACGATTGGCCTTCTGGGCTGTGAGCGCACATTGCTAGTTCATGTCCAGCTTTTCATCCACCAGTACCCCCAAGTCCTTGTCCTCAGGGCTGCTCTCAGTGCCTTCATCCCCCAGCCTGTATTGATACTGGGGGTTGTCTCGACCCAGGTGCACTTGGCCTTGTTGAAGATCTGGTCATCTTGATCTAGATGCCCAAATGTTTATTTTAGGCAAATATCAGGAAGATTATCACCCTGACCCTTCTTATGCTAGCTAAATTAACCTGCTAAAGCAGAATTCAGCTGCCTAACAGAAGTGCCAAGTGACACTGAAGGCTGTCTGTGAGGTGGCTGATTTAACTCAGGTTAATAGAATGGGTCATGCACACCCTTATGAAGAAAAGTTATTTGAGGCCAGGTGTGATAGTCCATAGCAGCTAAAATGGCATTAAACACATTTAGGCCACAGAACCATGCTAGTAGTATTGCTAAACTTTCTGAAGTATAGACTGCCATTTCTTAGCCTTGTTGACTTCAAAAAGATGACACTCATTTAGGCTAACTGGTGACAGGATCACAGTAGGGTTTAAATGCTTAACATACTCCCTTTTAACAACTACAGTGTATAGAGGTGAACACCATGACATTGAATAGGCAGTTGTGGCTGACTTTCTTCCTTCTAACTTCTAATAATCTCCCCAAAATTCTATTTGAGAGCTATTCTATGTTTTACAAATATTTGGTCTGTAATATAATCTCTGTGGACACACATAAAAGCAAAACACATTAGTCTGAATTGTTTAATTCTGAACAGTATCACCACTGATCCAATTTTGTTTTTCTTAAAACACTAATTCTTGTAGGCTCTGAATGTCAGTGAGGCGATATCAGAATCAAGGCAATGATGACCTATACAATACATAGGTTTGATTGATTCTAAAAACTTAGGGTTTCTGGTTTGGTTTGGTTTGATTAAGTCTTGCTTATTATTCAAATAATTGGATGTTTCTCTTCCATGTATCTTTACATGACCTTGCCTTGTGAAAAAATTGGAGAGCAGGCTTCTAACATGTAGTTTATTCCTGATCTCTCCAGTATGCATGATATCATCACTTTATTCCTTATTAGCATCATATCTGAGCAAATGGATTGTTCCTGCATGTTAGGTTCGTATCAGTCTAATTTTTCAAAAGTACCAGTATGAAGAACATTGGCAGGTGTTTTTCACAGAGGTTTATAAAGTCAGACTTATGGAATTGGTTCAGCCATTTTCTTCTGTTACTTGAGAATAAAGTGCACTCAGTGTGACATGATACTCAGTGACTAGAGAGTTCAGTGATTGCCACTGCATGTCAGGATGGTCTCTATAGCAAATTTAAATATATTACATGCCCATCAGAATGAAAAATGCTGAGTTATGTTTGTAAGCATTTAATTCCTTGAGGAAACTCTCCAAATAATCAAGTACTATGGTAGTTATTGCCTGCCAGATTTTTAATATCCTTTCCTTAATTCTACTTCAGAGAGCCAAACAGTTTATTCAGAGTAATTTTGTATCCAGAGACTCTTTTACAATATTAAGACAATCTTCATCTCCAGTAGGTTGCATGAAGTTCTTGATCATCCCTGCTGTTTGAAATCACTGTTCTATTTAAACTCCCACTTAAACATGGCTTCTAACAGAGATTTTCCACTGACTGCAAGGATTTAGGAGAACACCACCTGTGCCTCCATCCTCCTCACCCTCTTCAAGGTTACATGGTTTCTGTTGGAAACTGGGCTGGAAAATAAGCATGTAGATTACTGAATCTCACTTTGTTGTTGCTGTTCTTTTTATTGCTCTCAGGTCTCTTAAGGCATGTCTACACAATGCAATGATACTGAGGTGTCTGAGACATCACTGAACAAGCTGGAAATCCTGCCTGGTCCTGTTCTGTGCAGGGATCTCAGTATGGCATTCCACCTGAGCTAATTAGTATTGCCTTTCCTCCAAACTGACTGGTGCTGATGTGACTATGCTCTTTCTAGTCCAGATGAGTTACACATGGCATCAGGTTTGTGCTTTGGCAGCTTATGCTCTGCACCACCTGTGGTAGACTTTGATGTACAAACTGCTCTGCTTTCCGAAAGGTTTCCCCATTGTTTTACTCTCCAGCTGAAAGTAAAGAATCTCCAGAAATTAGACCAAGTGGATGCCCAAGCGGATGGTCCTCATGTTGCTCACATACCTCATAACTGACAGCTTGACTACCAATGTCACTAGGTACACCCACACTCTCAGTTCTCCAGGCAATGATTATTGCCCTTCTTTTTGGCAAGCAGAAAGGAAAAGAAGTTGAACTCAAGCAGCAGAGTGAAATATTTGGTTTTGGAAACAATACAACAATTCCACTCTAAAAATATTCCACAGGCATAGAATCTTAGCTCTATAAAACTAATAGAGAAGGATTTTAATTTTTACTTGGGATTAAAAAAAACATAATTTAAAAATCAACATTTATAGTCTTATATGTATATATTATTTATATATTTATGTATTTATATATTTGTATTTATACATATATTTAGGAAGCAGAAACACCATTTTCCCAGACTTCTCCTGTTCCTGTTTATTTTTAGTCTCATTGTTCTGGTTCACTTGGTCAGTGAATTTATACTAAAATTATGTCTCAAATTCCTTCTCCTTGCTTGTGCAGACATTCTTCCTAATTACTAAATATTTCCAGGTTGTTTACATCCTTCCCCAGATAGGCCTGATCTTTCATTCTCTCTCACACTGCTTCAAGAAATTGTCTTAGCCATTTTTTTCCCCACTCTCTCTCCTCCCCCTCCCACCCCCCCTTCTTGGCTGTCAATTTTAATCTGTATTTTGAGCCCAGGAAAGATTTCCCCAGAGTAGCAGCAAAAATGGTATTATGAATATTCATAGATTGCTATGATCTTGGAGTTTTAAAATAGAACTGACTATTTTCATATCAATGCTTATTCTCCCTATTATAAAATATTCAGTCTTGCCTATAGTTGATCTTCAATATCTAGGGCACTGGGCCTTTTTTTTTTGCAACATTTTTTCAAGTCTAACTTATTAATTACTACACACCATAGCAAGACATTGCAATTTAGCACTTTAACAGCCTCTTTCCTCTTTGAGCCAGATGATATTCTAGAAGAAAAAAAAAAAGAGGGGATTTGGTCTGCTTGTGGATCAAAACTGGAATGGTCATTCCACACGATTTTTTTTGCCCATCGGTTTCTATCACCATCACTAACCAGAACCAATTTCTTTCCAAACCTGTCTGTCTTTTCAGCCCTTCATTTTGAAGTCTAGTCTGGGGAGATTGTTTGCTCCACCTTGTTCCGTAAATTTGATTTTTTATTACTAAAAATGAAAACAACTTTCATGTTTGAAATAATGGATTAAACTATACAGGTCACAGGTCGCTGCTTAAATACCCCTGAAAGCCAGTTCCTCCTTTTTCTACCTTTCTCCTCACCCATCAACTGTTATGAGTTATGCAGTACTAGCACTGGGAGACCTTTTGCTTTAGACATTTTATATGCATAATAAAAATTAAAGTTTTTCTCCCAAAGAGCTTACAGGAAGAAAGACATTAAATGAATAAACACACGGGGAACCAGGTGAACAAAATAACACTGAAATATTGTGTTTAATGTAACACAAAGCAATACTGCACAACCAGTGTCTAGCTGCTTCTAGTTACAGTTTGGCCTTCCTACAAGTTTTGGAAACATTTATTTTCAAGTCCTCTCACAATGCTGTATGGTTTTAAAAGGACTGTTGTTCTCATACCTAGAAATTAGTTCAGTTACCTAAACAGAATTGTCAAGTATTATTTGTGATTTCTTCTTTCTCTTCTTTAGGTGCAGAACTCCTGGCAAGGCTACACTTACCACGACAAAAACCAAAATGCAGTTGAAGGAGATACTCTAATGTTATGATACTTTGTTAGATTGCAGCATTTATTTAGATTAATGTTTTCTCTGGAAAATTTGGAATTTTGCAACAGTGTCTTCTTTCCAAAATGTTTTTATCCATATCTGTGACCAGTTTTGCTCCTGAGACTTTGAGTTGGCTATAAGTCATGCAGAGTGTAGTAACTTGCAGTTCAGATATGACAAGTAAAGACATTTCAAGCCCTTAACGTAGCAGGTGATAGAAGCATCTTTTCGACTAAAGCTGGACTAGGGGGAGAAGGACTCTCATAGAAAACAAAGTAATGAGCCCATGATAGAAAGGGTTATTGAAGTCATTGGGATGAATAGTGTCTGCAGCAGAAAAGGAAGCAAGAACCCAGAGGTCTGTGGTGCTAATAAGTACACACTGTGTAGAGTGTTATTTTATTAAAGCAAATAATACAGAAATACAAAGATTTAACTATTTCTGCTTCTCATTGTTGTCCCACTAATCAACATGAGCAATAATGCCTGATTCTTCTAGGCAAACTGGAGACAAAGGCTAATGAAAGCTATTATATTTCTGAACTAACAAATAGTCATTTGGACTGCAAATAATTTATGGCTACAGTTAACAGATTTGCTTGCTAGTGTTTTCAATCTTTTTCTTTCTGTTTTTTAAAATCAAGACCAAAAGACCAAACAAGGACTGTCAGGGCAGGAAAGCTACAATGCATCTGCTGTAGGATGTGAAGGAAACTTGAAATACAGAGGGGACACAGATTTTCTGCCCACAAATGTATTCAATAACAGGTCCTTCTCTTTCAGTATTGGTGTGAATATGGACATGTAACATGCAAATTTGTCAGCTAGATTTAGCTTGCTTGCTGCATACAGAAAAGAGCTAAAATATTAGGTTGTTACTCAAGCACTTTGGATTTGATTCCTAGTTATCCAAGACACTATTTCCGTGACTTTATATAGACCAGACAATGTTTCACTTCCCTCCTACTGTAAAATATAGATGAGATATCCACACTGAATAGCATATGAAGTGTCACACTGAGTGTCATGAGGAAACAAGGTCAAGAAAATGGATATCACGATAGAGAGAATGATTGGGAAAACTCTGGAGACTAAACTGAAGGGGTTTTTGTGATATTAATGGAAACATAAATATGTTTATTAAAAAAAAAAAACAACCTCTAAAGAGGTTTAAAAAAAATTGAGAAAACTATCATTGATAGTGAACAGGAATTACCTCCCACGATGAAAAGAAAAAATGAAAAGCAGCAGGATATAAAATATTAGGCCACACGCTGATCTCACATTGGACCCAAGTCTGACACCCGACCTAGGCTTGTAGTGAGCTGACGAGGTACAGGTTTGCATAAGTACTGCCAAAGGTTTTATATCTTTACGAATCACATCGGTTGAAATCATATGGGAGAATATCATAATAACTTAAGATGTATTAATATTATGTGTTGAATCTTAATAACTGAAAACATATGTCTTAAAGAAGAGATTCAACTCAGAAAAAATGTGTGACATTTAATGAGAATGTAAAAAAATCTTAATTTCTGTGAACCAGGTAAGGTGGAGGAAGATCATAGAATCATAGAATGGTTTGGGTTGGAAGGGACCATTAAAGCTCATCTATTTACAGTCTCCCTCCCACGGACAGGGACATCTTTAACTAGATCAAGTTGCTCAAATCCCCATCCAACCTGATCTTGAACAGATCCATTGATGGGGTATCTACCTGTTCCAGTGTCTCACTACCCTCATTGTAAAAAATTTCTTCCTTATATCCAATATAAATCTACCCTCTTTCCATTTAAAGTCATTGCCTCTTGTCCTGTCACTACATGCCCTTGTAAAAAGTCTTTCTCCATCTTTCTTATAAACCTCCTTTAAGTATTGAAAGTCCATAACAAGGTCTTCCTGAAGCTTTCTCTTCTCCAGGCTGAACAACCCCAACTCTCTCAGCCTTTCTTCATAGGAGAGGTGTTCCAGTCCTCTGATCATCTTCATGGCCCTCCTCTGGACCCACTCCAACTGGTCCATGCCTTTCCTGCGCTGAGGGCTCCAGAGCTGGATGCAGTACTGCAGGTGGGGTCTCACCAGAGTGGAGGGGCAGAATCACCTCCCTCGACCGGGCCACACTGCTTTTGATGCAGCCCAGGATACGATTGGCTTTCTGGGCTGCAAGCACACATTGCCGGCCTATGTCCAATTTTTCATTCACCAGTAACCCCAAGACATTCTCAGCAGGGCTGTTCTCAGTCCCTTCATCCCCCAGCCTGTACTGATACCGGGGATTGCCCCAGCCCAGGTGCAGGACCTTGCACTTGGGCTTGTTGAACTTCATGAGGTTCCTCAAGGCTGTCAAGGTTCCTCTGGATGGCATCCCTTCCCTCTAGCGAATCAACTGCACCACTCAGCTTGGTGTCATCCACAAACTTGCTGAGGGTGCACTCAATCCCACTGTCTATGCCACTGATGAAGATATTAAATAGTATTGGTCCCAGAACAGACCCTTAAGGGACACCACTTGTTACTGGTTTCCACTTATACATTGAGCCGTTGACTGTAACTCTTTGGACATGGCCATCCAGCCAGTTCCTAATCCATCTAACAGTCCATCCATCAAACTGCCATATCTCTCCAATTTAGAGGTAGGAATGTTGTGGGTGACCGTATCAAAGGCCTTACAGAAGTCTAGGTAGACGACATCCAAGCTCTTCCCTTGTCCACTGGCGCAGTCACTCCATTGTAGAAGGCCACTAGTTTAGTCAGGCATGATTTGCCCTTGGTGAAGCCATGTTGGCTGTTTCTAACCACCTCCCTGTCTTCCATATGCTTCAACGTATCTTCCAGGAGGTTCTGTTCCCTGGTCTTAATGGGCACTGTGGTGAGGCTGACTGGTCGGTAGTTCCCAGGGTCCTCCTTATTGACCTTTTTAAAAATAGATGTAATGTTTCCCTTTTTACAGTCACTGGGGACTTTGCCTGACTGCCATGACTTTTGAAATATGGTGAAGATTAGCTTGGCAATATCATCAGCCAACTGCCTCAGGATCCTGGGATATATCTTGTCAGGTCCCATGGACTTATGTATGTTCATGTTTCTTAGGTGGTCTCTAATCTGATCTTCAGTTACAATGGGAGGAACTCCATTCCCCTACTCCTTGCCTTGAGGTTCAGGGGTTTGAGAGATGTGGGAAGAACAATTACGATTGAAAACTAAGGGAAAAAAGTTGTTGAGTACCTCAGCCATTTCCATGTTGCGTGTCACCAGTTCTCCTGGCGATATAAAAGTAGTTAGGAAATACATTTCCATTCTATGAAGAATAAAAGTTGTATTTATTCAGATCTCTTGAGATGTCACGGACAGTTAAAATGTTGAATTTTCTTATGGAAGGGTTTTTTCCAAGATTCCTATATACACACAAGAATGTTTTATTTTATTTTACAGACATGTTATTTGATAATATTTTACTGTTTTGCTCAAACAAAAGCACTTATTTAAGGTGTTAGATTAACTTTATTTTTATCTTATTTTATCTTCTCTTTATATATGTACGTATTGCTAGATTGTATATTAATTATAGTTTAAAATAAATAATACAGCAAATGTTTATGTAAAAAGTACAGAAATCAGCATGCTTGCCATGGCCTTAATTCAGAAAATCCTTGAGTGCACAGTTAAATGTATCATTAATGATAATATCACTTTCATTTTGTTATGCTGAATAAGGTTGCAATTCTTGGTACAAAAGTGTCCATGAACATAATTGTCAATGAGTCATTACCAGTCTCTGCTTTACATGTTACAGGACATGGACCATGTCTATACCACAGAACTGCATCATCTGTAGCTTTTGCAGTTTTAAGTGGCTAATAAGCATTCAGAGCATTCCATGAGAAATGTGTGTGTGATTTACTGATCAAAAAAAAGCATGCAGAACATTGTTATTAGGCCGGTGTTCAAAGCACTCTTAAGATTGATTGTACTCAACTGGTCTGTTTTGTGTGCCCAGGGTGAGATAAAACTTGAGCTGCCGTGTCTATATGAGACCCGCCCTCAAACGTGTGCAACCCCACAGACATGATCGCTGCAGAAATCTTTGAGCATTTAAGATGCCACCCACCCAAGTAGGAAGGAGTATATGTTCCTCTCTCTGCTATTCCTGTGGGCAATGGAAAGAGAAAGAGTTTGTAGTGCTTCTCATTTGCTTGTGAAAACTCAGCTTAAGCAACTTTAACAATAGCCAGAAACCTGGTTGACTTCACACAGAAATATGTGAGAAGAAACACTGTTTCACAAGTGAACGATGAGAGTGGTAACCTCTGGTGATGGGTTAAATCACAAGGAGCTGAGAGGTTTCTTCTGAAGCTCTGGCAGCCCTTTCTGGAGGACTGTCTGGAGGACAATCCACATAACAGTGCAGTGGGTGCAACAGACTGTAGAGCTCTACATATTAATTTCCACCTATTTGCAGAATGGGCTTTTATGTAAGTGGATGTTAAGAAACAGAAAATCGGTTAAATTTGAGTGGCATGATCTAACAGGTATAAACGGTCTTTGCTGGTTGCTAAATGAACCCAAAACGATGTTACAAGCTTCTGTCTGTAAACAGCATATAGATGAAGAGGATCCCTTGAAATTATAACTTAAGTTTACACTGAAGACAAACTCCTTGAAGCTGTAATCACAGCTGGAAACTTTCTCAAACAGAAGTATTGTCATGGTTTAACCCCAGCTGGCAACTAAGCACCCCCCCACCCCCCCCCCCCCCCCCCCCCCCCCCCCCGGTGGGATGGGGGAGAGAATTGGAAGGGCAAAAGTGAGAAAACTCATGGGTTGAGATAAAGACAGTTTAATAGGGAAAGCAAAAGCCGCGCACGCAAGCAAAGCAAAACAAGGAATTCATTCACTACTTCCCATCGGCAGGCAGGTGTTCAGCCATCTCCAGGAAAGCAGGGCTCCATCACGTGTAACAGTGACTTGGGAAGACAAACCCCATCTCTCCGAACATCCCCCCATTCCTCCTTCTTCCCCCAGCTTTATACACTAAGCATGACGACATATGGTATGGAATACCCATTTGGCCAGTTGGGGTCAGCTGTCCCAGCTGTGTTCCCTCCCAGCTTCTTGTGCACTCCCAGTCTACTCGCTAGTAGCTAGCATTCGCCAGGCGAACTCCCTCCCAGCCTCCCTCACCTTCCCAGTTGCCCTTACACAACAGATATGGGAGTCTGGAACTTGAGGGCCAGGCAAATGAGGATGTAGATGAAGGTCCATCCAGGGAGGTGCCTAGGTCGAGTCAGTCAGCCCCATGCATTATGACTGCCTCTGTTAAGAAAAAAAGGAGGGTAATAGTCATAGGCAATTCCCTTCTGAGGGGAACAGAGGGCCCAATCTGCCGACCGGACCCAACCCACAGGGAAGTCTGCTGCCTCCCTGAGCCCCGGGTTAGAGACATTACTAGGAGACTCCCTGGTCTGGTTCGGCCCTCTGACTATTACCCGCTGTAGGTTATGTGGGTTGGCAGCGATGAGGTTGTGGAGAGAAGTGCCAAAGTGATCAAAAGGGACTTCAGGGCACTGGGCAGGTTGGTCGCAGGATCAGGAGCACAGGTGGTGTTCTCCTCAATCTCTTCGGTGGCAGGGAATAATATTGTAAGAAACAGGAAAATACACCTGATTAACATGTGGCTCAGAGGCTGGTGCCATTGGTGGAATTTCATTTTTTTTGATCATGGGTTTACAAGGCACCGGCCTGCTGGCAAAGGATGGAGTTCAGCTGTCTCAAAGGGGGAAAAGGATTCTTGCCCATGGGTTGGCGGGGCTCATTGAGAGGGCTTTAAAATAGGTTTGAAGGGGGAAGGGGATAAAGCCAGGCTCGCTAGAGATGAGCCTAGGGGTGGCATGCTGATGTCGGAGGTGAGATCGATAGCCTGGCTCAAGTGCATCTACACCAATGCACGCAGCATGGACAGCAAGCAGGAGGAGCTGGAAGCCATTGTGCAGCAGGACAGCTTTGACTGAGTTGCTGTCACAGAAACATGGTGGGATGACTCTCATGACTGGAGTGCTGTGATGGATGCCTATAAGTTCTTCAGAAGGGACAGGTGAGGAAGGAGAGGTGGTGGGGTGGCTCTGTATGTTAGGGAGTGTTTTGACTGTACAGAGCTCAATGGCTGAGATGATCGGGTCGAGTGCTTATGGGTTAGGATGAGGGGGAAGGCCAACAAGGCAGATATTCTGCTGGGAGTCTGTTATAGACCACCCAACCAGGATGAAGAGGCGGATGAAGCATTCTACAAGTAGCTGGCAGAAGTCTCACGATTGCTAGCCCTTGTCCTCGTGGGGGACTTCAACTTACCCGACGTCTGCTGGAAATACGACACGGCAGAGAGGAAACAGTCGAGGAGGTTCCTGGAGTGTGTGGAAGACAACTTCCTGACGCAGCTGGTGAGTGAGCCTACCAGGGGAGGTGCCTCGCTCGACCTGCTGTTTACCAACAGAGAGGGACTGGTGGGAGATGTGGTGGTCGGAGGCCATCTGGGGCTTAGCGACCATGAAATGATAGAATTCTCGATTCTTGGGGAAGTAAGGAGAGGGGTCAGCAAAACCACAACCATGGACTTCCGGAGAGCAGACTTTGGCCTGTTCAGGACACTGGTTGAGAGAGTCCCTTAGGAGGCAGTCCTGAAGGGCAGAGGGGTCCAGGAAGGTTGGATGTTCTTCAAGGAGGAAGTCTTAAAGACGCAGGAGCGGGCTGTCTCCGTATGCTGTAAGAGGAGCTGGCGGGGAAGATGACTGGCCTGACTAAACAAGGAGCTTTTGCTGGGACTCAGGGAAAAAAGGAGAGTCTACCACTCTTGGAAGGAGGGGCGGGCAACTCAGGGATCTCGTTAGGTCATGCAGAGAGAAAATTAGAATGGCAAAAGCCCAGCTAGAACTCAAACTGGCCACTGTCGTAAGAGACAAAAAAAATGTTTTTACAAATATATTAACGACAAAAAGAGAGCCAAGGAGAATCTCCATCCTTTATTGGATGCCGGGGGGAACATTGCCACTGAGGATGAGGAAAAGGCTGAGGTACTTAATGCCTTCTTTGCCCAGTCTTTAGTAGTCAGACCAGTGATCCTCAGAGTATTCAGCCCCCTGAGCTGGAAGACAGGGACGGAGAGCCGAATACGTCCCCTATAATGAAAGGGGAAGCGATTAGCTACCTGCTATGCCACCTGGATGCTCACAAGTCTATGGGGCCATATGGGATCCACCCGAGAGTACTGAGGGAGCTGGCGGAGGAGCTTACCAAGCCGCTCTCCATCATTTATCAGCAGTTCTGGTTAACAGGGGAGGTCCCGGACAACTGGAGGCTTGCCAAAGTGACGCCCATCTACCAGAAGGGCCAGAAGGAGGATCCAGGGAACTACGGGCCTGTCAGCCTGACCTCAGTACCGGGGAAGATTATGGAGCTGTTCATCTTGAGGGCACTCACAAGGCAGGTGAGGGACAACCAGGGGATCAGGCCCAGCCAGCATGGGTTCATGAAGGGCAGGTCCTGCTTGACCAACCTGATCTCCTTCTATGACCAGGTGACGCGCCTAGTGGATGAGAGGAAGGCTGTGGATGTGGTCCACCTGGACTTTAGTAAGGCCTTTGACACTGTCTCCCACGACATCCTCCTAGAGAAGCTGGCGGCTCATGGTTTAGACGGGTATACTCTTTGCTGGGTAAAAAACTGGCTGGATGGCCGAGTCCAAAGAGCTGTGGTGAATGCAGTCAAATCCAGCTGGTCACAAGTGGTGTTCCCCAGGGCTCAGTATTGAGGTCAGTTCTGCTCAATATCTTTATCAATGATCTGGAGGAGGGGGTTGAGTGCTCCCTCGGTAAGTTTGCAGATGACACCAAGTTGGGCGGGAGTGTTGATCTGCCTGAGGGTAGGAAGGCTCTGCAGAGGGATCTGGACAGGCTGGATCAATGGGCCGAGGCCAATTGCATGACATTCAACGAGGCCAAGTGCCGGGTCCTGCACTTGGGTCACAACAACCCCAGGCAACGCTACAGGCTTGGGGAAGAGTGGCTGGAAAGCTGCCCGGCGGAAAAGGACCTGGGAGTGTTGGTTGACAGCCGGCTGAACATGAGCCAGCAGTGTGCCCAGGTGGCCAAGACGGCCAACGGCATCCTGGCGTGTATCAGGAATAGTGTGGCCAGCAGGAGCAGGGAGGTGATCGTGCCCCCGTACTCGGCACTGGTGAGGCCGCACCTCGAATAGTGTGTTCAGTTTTGGGCCCCTCACTACAAGAAGGACATTGAGGTGCTGGAGCGTGTCCAGAGAAGGGCGACGAGGCTGGTGAAGGGTCTGGAGAACAGGTCCTGTGAGGAGCGGCTGAGGGAGCTGGGGTTGTTTAGTCTGGAGAAAAAGAGGCTGAGCGGAGACCTTATCTCTCTCTACAACTACCTGAAAGGAGGTCGTAGCGAGGTGGGTGTTGATCTCTTCTCCCAAGTAACTAGCGATAGGACTCAAATTGCGCCAGGGAAAGTTTAAATTGGACATTAGGAAAAGTTTCTTCACCGAAAGGGTAGTCAGGCATTGGAACAGGTTGCCCAGGGAAGTGGTGGAGTCACCATCCCTGGAGGCGTTCAAAAAACGTGTAGATGTGGTGCTTCGGGACATGTTTTAGTGGGCATGGTGGTGTTGGTCGATGGTTGGACTTGATGATCTTAGAGGTCCTTTCCAACCTTAATGATTCTATGATTCTATCAACACTGTTTTCAGCACAAATTCCAAACATAGCCCATACTAGCTACTATGAAGAAAATTAACTCTATCCCAGCTGAAACTAGCACAAGTAGAAAAAGCCGTAGCTTATCTCCTAGATTTCCATTGGATGTTTTTTTTGTTTGTTTGTTTGTTTTTCATTTGTAGACACAATTATTCAATATAGTAATTTTCAGTTCTCATGTTTATATACGACTTGACATACCCTAGAGCATAAAGAAAACCTCTGCAATGTATTGAAGCAAAGCATCCTTGAACTTCTATCAAAAAGAGCAATTATCAATAACTTAGGTTACAGTCATTGCTTTGCTAAAACGGAATTTTAATTAGGTAGGGATAAAAGCACTTAATTTGCTATGTGAGAGGCCTATACATAAAATAATCCTTTTTAACTGTAATATTCACTTCCATACAAGCTGTTTAGTAGCTCTTCTTATGACCCCAAAACAACATCAGCTTCACATATACAGAACATCAAAATCCCTGCTTGCTTCAGGTGGATTTTTCTGCTGTCACTGCTCCCAGAGTGGCCTGTTAAACTGGATAAATATGCTATCTTTTCCCAATGTATAATATAGTCATTAAAGGAGATACGTAAAAATTGCTATCTACAAATCATCCAATTTTTGCATGACACGTATAGAACACAAGATATCAAGAGCATTTGCAACTAATTAAAGTGGTTTGTGATTTTTTTTTGTAAATCTAAAATGTATCAGATTTTGTGTTTGGTAACTATGAGTCTGCAATAGCAATCTACTGCTTACACATCTATACTGCTCTTTGCAATAACTCTTTCATTCCTTATGTTTCTGCATCCAGTTAGTCAGGATTTCACAAAATGTTTAGCACATTTCCTGATTAAATAAAGTCCCTCCCTTTTTATGAAAATGCTAAATTTATTAATTGTATACATTTCTTTCAATCTTCTCTTTCTTCCATTACTTGGTATAATAGCTGATATTCACTGAAACAAATTCACCTTGGAATGTGTCTAAATATTTCATAAACTTGATTTAATTGCTGTCATTTCCAATAGCTTCTCTACTCAGGAGACACTCTTTTTATAGGAACTCTATTGGATTTTTTACTGTCAATAAAAAAATTTTTAGACATCATTAAGCTAGATTTTAAGGGCGAATGAACCTCTAGAGTTTTTCTCCTGATGGCTGTTAATTTCAAATCTGCAATGTCTCTTGCAAATCTTAGGTTCAGTTCAGGCTTAAGAAACTAAACAATGGTCGAGGAATATGTACACCCTAACCTGTTTTTATTTGTATGTTCATCATCATTGTCTACTGTGCTATGGGCAATTTTATTTTCCATGCACGTTTTCAGCATATGTAACTGAGAAGAAAAAATAATATATGAAAAGGTGACATGTTCTAATAATAAAAAATCATATTGTAGTATCATGTTGATTACTCCTTTCTACATATTGTTTGGTTTAACTATATTATAAACTCTGCTGAAATGAAGCTTAAAAATGCATTCACTTACTGTACTTCATTCTCTTCTTGTAAGATCTTTCAGTCAGAAAATAGCAAATGCTATTAAAACTCGCAACTAAATCTAAGATTCTATACCTTCTTTGGAAATTTTAAATGAAATATTACTTCTTATCTTTCAAAGTTTTCCATGTGTATGTGTATTTATATTTATGTGTTCAGATAATATATTGAGCAATAAATATATTAGCCATAAATTCAACCCACCAAGATGAAGTGATAGTATTCTTTTTCACATCTGCAACAGTATGGAGAACATACATGTTTGGCCTAAAAGTGAGAAATGGATTATCACTTAAAAAAAACCAAAACAAAACAGTACAACTACTGTAATTTAGAAAACAAGAAGGAGATCATAGGGAAAGGTAAAGCCAAGGAGCATATTTAAATAAAAATCCCTGATTGTTTTGCCTCTGAAAAATTTCTTTTGCTGTTTTCTGACTATACAGCAGAAGATTTGAGGCCTTGGAGTAAAAGTCTTTTGCTTTCTGTAAAGCCAAAGTTTATGTGGGTAAGTGTTATGGAAAATTTAACAGTTGTATTTTCTGATGATTTACAATATTTTTAAGTTATTTCAGTGACCTTTTAAGTATGATACAAAACACAAATTAGTAAAAGTAGTTCTACTTTTTCCTGTTATTTGACAAGTGAAGCAAATTATTCACTGATATAGCATAAATAGATATGTATGTTTGTACCCATGTAATTGGTCTGACATTATGCATGTACAGATTAATCTGCAAGTTGGTTTTACAGTAAAAAATATCAAAAAAATTGTTATGATCTTCATCACTTTTTCAGATCTGATCATAGGATATTCAAGCAGAAGTGGATACCCATAAACGTCCAAATCATGTTAGTCACGTTTTCTACTTTGATCAAGCATCTCATTCTAGTACGAGTTTTATTTATAATCCATTTTAAATTGCATAGAGATAGCTATAAAAGACGTCGTATGTCCTATAAAAAAGCAAAGCATTGTAACACACACCAGTGGATGGGACCATCTGGAGAATCAAAGGGGTTTGGCCTGATGGGTAGTACAGGAATCACATAATCTGAATGGCTGAAGTTCCCTATGGTTATATCCCTGTTTTATAGGTTCTGGCCCTTTCATGCAACATCAGATCAGATGTCTTTTGTGTTAGCATGGATTTAAAAAATGCTGGGCCAAAAACTCTTAACGGAAGAACTTGATTAGCAAATTGTACCTGTAAGCTTCTGTGGAGTCTGTCTGAAGACTGTATCTCTATTTATGGTAGCAAGTTGTGTGGCCCAACAAGGATGGGTTTGTATAGCCAAACAGTTCCCACCAAGAACTTAATGTCTACATTATGTGCATTTCTTAAAAGTTTACTTTGGAGTGGTTTTAGTCTGCTGAGTTGGACTGAGCATCCTTCAGCAGTTGAAATGCATTAAGTACTCTCCTGGAGTGAGCCTTCTGGTTTAATTTTGTCAAAAAGAATCCAGTTTGTGATCTGAAATGTCTGAAGTTGTCATGAAACAGAATTGTCTTTCTCTAGTGGGCTCATCTCCCAGGGCTTGTTTTAACACCTAGCAGAAGCTGTGAGTCTCAAAAGCAGTTCACATGCACATACATCATTTCTCTGTTTCTTCCTCTCATTGTACTCTAATTGTTTTAAACATTTTTTCGTATCATATAACAATTCTCAACAGGCATGTTTGGGATGAACATGTAAAAAATATGTGCCAACATTTTTTTAAACATATAGACAGATTCTACATCCTAAACATTTATAGTACATAGCATTCAACAAATAACCCTCTTAATGAGAAAATATGTTTTTGTTCATACGCATTGCTTCAAATCATGTCCTGAATTGTGTTAAATAGTACAGAACCATAACAAATAGTAGACAGACATTTTATGTTATGGTAATAAGTATAAATACATACAAATTTCATACTAAAATTTAAAAATAATTGGCTGGACCAAAGTGTGAAAAATGGGTACTGAAATAAAAGTCAAAACAAAAAACAAAAAACCCTCCAACCAAACAAAAAGAGACTTAATTACTTGCAATGAAATAATTGTGGGCTCTTCAAAAGCAATTTAAAAAACCCTATCATGACTCATATCTACAGTGAGATCCAAGACTCTCTCCTCTCCCCTCCCTTTCCCTTCCTTCCCTTCCTCTCCTGCTCCCCTTCCCTTCCCTTTTCCTCCCTCTTCTCACTATATGTGTATTGTGTAACAGTTCATCATTACAGTATTTGAGAACCTTCTGAGAACTTTTGAAAACCCACTGTTTATAATTATTTTAGGCATAAAAATATAGAAAGAAAATTAAAGGAAAGAATGCTGCAAAAGGGTTAACATAAGAAGAATCTATGCTTACTAGATAAATCGGTATAAAATTAATTATAGCAAACTCTTCCAACATTGGTAACTACTGAAATAATAACCATTTTACAGAACAAATAATTTGAGACATGGAGTGTACCTTGTAGCACAACATGTGCTATGTAAATCATATAGCAGTTTGGGTAATTACTCCCACACTATTAAGCATAAAGTGTAGTTTATTTCAAACTTTATCCTGACATATGATATTAAAAAATGATACGAAGGTAAAACACTGTAGTCAAAACGTTTGAGTGTAATATGTTTAAACTAAACAATTAACTGAAAATTGGGACCTTGTTAATTATTTCCATTATAAAGAGAAAGTGATGATGGAGCTCCTGGTGTAATACTTTGTTACCTGATAACAACTAAACAACTAAAGACTATAAAAGAATAAATGCGAAACTCTACTAAGGATCTTCCTATCCCTGTACCTTCTCTTAAACTAGACACAGAGCCTGGGAGAGTTTCAGGTAAGACAGCAGAGCAGAAGCAAATATCTCTTCTTTTACTCTTTTACAAGTAACAACATCACATTTACTGCCAGACCATCAGAGAATGGGGGAAATGAAAATGCAACATTTTTACTTTCTCTTTTATGCTGAATACACTGAGTGGAATTATTTTGGTGTAATGTAGTGTGCTGGTTTTGGCTGCGATAGAGTTAATTTTCTTCATAGTAGCTAGTATGGGGCTATGTTTCAGATCTGTGCTGAAAACAGTGTTGATAACACAGTGATGTTCTAGTTATTGCTGAGCAGTGCTTACACTAAGTCAAGGACTTTTCTGCTTCTCACACCACCCCACCAGCGAGGAGGCTGCGGGTGCACAAGAAGCTGGGAGGGGACACAGCCGGGAGATATGACCCCAATTGACCAAAGGGATGTCCCATACCATATGACGTCATGCTCAGCATAGAAAGCTGGGGGAAGAAGAAGGAAGGGGGGAAGTTCGGAGCGGTGGTGTTTGTCTTCCCCAGTAACCGTTACGCGTGATGGAGCCCTGCTTTCCTGGAGATGGCTGAACACCTGCCTGCCGATGGGAAGTAGGGATTGAATTGCTTGTTTTGCTTTGCTTGCGTGCGTGGCTTTTGCTTTACCTATTAAACTGTCTTTATCTCAACCTACGAGTTTTCTCACTGTTACCCTTCGATTCTGTCCCCCATCCCACCTTGGGGGGAGTGAGTGAGCGGCTGTGTGGGGCTTAGTTGATGGCTGGGGTTAAATCATGACAGTATGTTAGCTACACTAAAATATAGTTATTTAGAATCAGTTCCTTTAAATGGCTCATGAAATTGTAAGCATATTATGAACTACTGATGTGCACTATCTTGAAAGTAGTACTGTGCAGTCTGGTGACAGTGTCATTTATTTAAGGTAAATTTTCTTGTGGATGAGAACCTATTGGATGAGTGTCTCACTGTGTTTAAACTGAAATTCCAAGTGCTGGTTCTTAGTTGTTGCTGTGTTACACATGGGATGGGCCAAATTAGTAGTCACACTAGTGTTTCTGCCACTCAAGGAAATGGGACATCCCATCACTCATACAAGTAAAATTGCACTTTGACATTATATAAATTTCCAGTTCTCCATTTGATACAGTTCTTGCATGGGAACCTTTCAACCTATCAAGAACTGTGAATCCAATTTGGAAATCGTTTCCTCCTCTTTCAGACTGTAAATCATTTCACCAAAGCCAGAGTCATGAATTGTCTTCCCAAAGTTAAGGATATGCTTTGGCAGTCAGATCTGAGTGCGGTAAGACTTTCCAATACAAAGGCCTAAAGTTTCACTAGCAGCATCAGGACTTTACTGGATAATCTCATTGAACAGAACAGAGCATTTGGGAGAACATTCATAAATTCCTCAACTTAGGGCTTCCTCTGCTCCCTTTAAAGTGAATAAAAATGTCTCAGAGTTTAGAGATCTCATGGTCTCAGCCATACTGATGACAACTACATCTAAGACCACTTCATTTCTCTTCCTAAATTAGTGAGTTCTATATCTGTTGGTTCTGTGACCTACACTCTTCACACGTTTAGAGAACAAATGTAATGAAATAGGGTAGATACAATTACGAAAATATTAGGAAAACAATAAATGCACTATATTTATTAATATATATCTCAGTGAGAGAGCAAAAGAGAATAACATATTTTTAGAATGCCAACAGACTGTAGATGGTAAAGCAGTTGTATGGATATATAATCAATAATCAGAGTAAGAAAGGATGTCAAAAACACTAATAGTACTGTGACTACTGTAACTGGCCATTAATAGAAAGCTCTTTCACCTCCAAGCTGAAAGGGTCAAAGTAGATCTACATCCCAAGCTGCAATAAACGACATTTTACATCTACTAATATGTACCCTGCATTAGGGACTGTTATCCTGCTGAAGGATTTGTCCTTTGAATAAAACATTAAATCAAAGTCTTTTCTGCTCTGTAGGCATTATGGATAACATGACATGACTAAAAGGAGAGTAATAATGATTAGAAATCTCCAAAGACTATTGACTTGATCTTATCAACTGTACATAGTGGATAATGAAAGCAGTTTATAAAGACTTTGGTATCAAAAAGTTTAATACACAAAAAGGGGGTGGGACTTGCTAGGGACAAATATCCCATTCTATTTCAAACACAGACTCAATCTTTAGAGGAGACATGGACTAAACCAGGACATTTCTAAAGCACCTCAGTGACTTTCTGTGTTCGCTGTGTTCTACTGACTTTTAAAATTATGATTTTTATGACTGTTTAAATATTTCTACCTAGCAGAAGGGGGTGGAAAAATGGTGAAAACAGACAGATTTTAGAAACCTGAAAAGAGATTAAAAGAAATGTGGGGCAAAACTCTAATTTTTCATGCTAATCTAGCTCATAAACAGAAGATGAATGATTTACCTGTGTTCCATTGTCATATCTAATGCTTTATGTATTCATGTACATTCCAAAGCTATAGTCCATCAAGCATATTGTCATTTCCCACAAATTAAATTTATAAGCTTGCGAAAGAAATTATATGTATTGGCTATCATTATTCTGTGATATGCTGCGGAAATTTCAGTAGGGCTGTACAAGGTTACAGAAATGGAGCCAACAAATAAAGTTGCAATATACCAGTTTTAAATGGGGGACCCCGTTCAGTCCTAAACTCTAATTTTTAGACATGATAGAATTTGCAATGTGGCCTGAAGTCTTCCAGTTTTGCTGTAAATCATTGTCAGATGTGAAAGACAATTTTTCCAGTCTGAAAAAAAAATTTAGTTGTTTATGGCCATTATATTTACATCTGAGTTTTTAGAAAAAATGTTAACAGAACATGATAATAACCCTCATGACAGATTTTGTTTATTTTTTTTTTTGTTCATTTGGTTTTGTATTTAAATCTCTTGTCTACGCTACTGCAAAATACTTTTTTCCAGGGCACATTTACTGGAACCATTGTAATCAATCAACAAATCTCCACAATGGGAGAAGGCTCAGAGGAGACTGGCAAGGACCACGCTCCGGGCAAGCTCAGGGAACAACCTGACTCAGGAGTGCTTGATTGTTGCAAAGAAAGCTGAATTTATCTGAATACACAGAGGACCAGAAAGTAGCCTTTGTTTTAGATAGGCAGCTGTATCAGTGGATCAGCTGGCTATATCAGTTAAGTGGATCAACTGGTTGTTTAAATAGCCTTCCTTAATCAATAGAGATACTGTCTTCCTAAGCCAGCCAGGCTAGTGGTTGAGGTTAGGAGGGACCTCTGGAGGCCATCTGGTCCAACCCCCCTGCTACAGTAGGGCCATGTCAAGCCCAGGACCATGTCCAGAGGGCTTTTGAGTATCTCCAAGGTGGGAGACTCCACCACCTCTCTGGGCAACCTGTGCCAGTGCTTGGTCACCCTCACAGTAAAAATGTGTTTCCTGATGTTCAGAGGGAACCTCCTGTGTTTCAGATTGTGCCCATTGTCTTTTGTCCTGTCACTGGGCACCACTGAAAAGGGTCTGGCTTGGTCCTCTTTGCAGCCTCCTTCAGGTATTTATATACATTTGTAAGATCCCTCATGAGCTTTCTTTTCTCTAGGCTAAACAGTCCCAGATCTCTCCGCTTTTCCTTACAGGAGGAAAGTCCCTTCATCATCTTCGTGGCTCTTGGTTAGACTCTCTCCAGTATGCCCATGTCTCTCTTTTGTACTGGGGAGCCCAGCACTGGACAAACTATTCCAGGTGTGGCTTCACCAGGGCTGAGGAGAAGGGAAGGATCACCTGCCTTGACCTGCTGCAATACTTTGCCTAATGCAACCCAGGATACCACCAGCCTTCTTTGCGGCTAGGACATGTTGCTGGTTCATGTTCAACTTGGTATCCACCAGGAACCCAGGCCCTTTGCTGCCGAGCTGCTTCCCAGCTGGGTGACCCCCAGCATATGTTGGTGCCTGGGGTTGTTCCTCCCCAGGAGCAGGACTTCGCATTTCTCCTTGTTGAATTTCATGAGGTTCCTGTAATTCCATTTCTCCAGCCTGTTGAGGATGGCAGCATGACCTTCTGGTGTATCAGCCACTCCTCCTGGTTTTGTGTCACTTGGAAACTTGCTGAGGGTACACTCTGCCCCATCATATAAATGATTAATGAAGGTGTTAAACAGGACTGGACCCAGTATAAACCCCAGTATAAAAATATATAATTACACCGGTAATTACTGGCCTCCAACTAGACTTCTTGCCGCCTTGCCGCCTTGGACTTGATCATGCAGCCAGTTTTCAATCCATGTGCTTAAAAATATGTATACATCAAGTATTAAAGAACTTATTTATAGAAATATTTCCCTCTCTCCTGAGGTCTTTAAATTGTATGAAAAACAAAAGACATTAGAATCGGCAGCACAGTAGAGAAAAAAACTATATGATTGCCTGGCAGCCATTGTGTATAGAATAATTAGGAAATGAAATGAGAAAATGTGGGAATGGAAATTTTCTGCTGTTGTAGTTTTTATACTTATCTAGTACAGTATGCATTGACCAATAGGAAGACATACGTCAGATGCTTCCTCTTTTCTGTAGACAAAAGCATGTATCGTAAGAAAGAAATGAACAGAACAGTGAAGAAAAATATTTCTTCTAAGGATGCTTTCAAAACAAGGTCAGTCTTCTTTTGCCAGGCCTGGGTACATCTTCATCTTCTGCAACTTCATTTCAGCTAAATTTATTTAGTCAAGATTGGTTTAAATAGAAATCATTAGCAAGACAAATTTAGTAACACATCCAAATACTAGTGCTAGATGGCATATTCTAGGTTTTTAAAGACAGCGGCATGAATCCAAGACTGCTGCTCTTCTGGGCTGCACAGTGAGGAACAGATGTCAGGAATGGTTAAGGCTACATGGTTGTGGAGAGAATGTGCCACGTTGCAAACAATAAAAATGTACAATGCATGTCTCCCACACAACTCAATATATCAGATGTAACTGTGAAACAGAAAAGCAAGCAAGCCAATGACTGACAAGAATATATAAAAACACTATAAGAAAACAAACGAATGAAATCTGGATCTTTAGGAGAATGAGAGACCTAAGACCCAAGACTCTTATCTCTTGCTTATCTGACACAATCTTTTCTAACTTTTTGAGACATGGCAGAAATATACATTAAGGTAGACAGATCTATCCATACGATTAACCCACCCTAGGTGTGAACGCCTGAATGCTTAAGCTATTTCCTTATACTTTTCGAACTGTTTTCCGAGTGAATGGAGAATGTGACACAGGGTGGGTGTTAATGGCTGTGTCTACAGAGGAGCAAACTTGGTGCAGAAGGAGCAGATGAGCAAATGGCAACAGTTATGGCAGCAGCGCCTACATTTTATTTTGAATTACACTTATTCAGGTCTCCTGGGCTGAATATCCCCACCATGTACATACTCTGAAGCTGTCTGAAAGACTAATCACCGGTTTGCACCATAAAATCTTTTCAAGACACGGGAGTGTGGTGCACACCACATTAGATCTTCCATTTTAATTTCCTCAGAAAGGAATCTAGTTTGTACACACTAAAACTACTTTTCAAAATAAACCATCAAATGATAAGTGAAAGTCATGTGGGTGTCTGCACCAAAACTGTGCTGCTGATCTGAGCTAATTTTTCAGTTTTCCTATCCAAGACTTGGGAAGGACAGAAGCATGGAGAGTGGCATATATCCTCAGTAATTACTTTAAAAAACATAGTGGAATGATTCTGACTAATTCTCAGTGTACTCTTAGATTTGTTTTGGATTTTCTTCTTTTATATTTTTTTTCTTCTTTTTTTTTTTCCTGTTCACACTGACTCCCAGTTTAAAACTGTGACTCTATAATGCACTAGTGGAACTAATAGTAGGGACTGAGTTAATAACCTATTTGGTATTTTTATTTTTAATCATTCTTGCAACGTGGCTTCTAGTAAAGAATGTCATTCTTCTGCTTTCCATTTTCAAACAAATTCCTAGAAATAAAGACACTTGGGAATTGTCAATTTTTTTTTGCATAACTAGATGTAGTCTGAATATGATCTTGTACCAAATCTAAATCAGCACTTTTCATCTTGCAAACATTCATGCCAGAAGAATTTTACATTCTACCAGTCCATAATTTTTTTCTGAGTTTCATATTAACCTTATTTTATTCTTGCAACCTTTATGTTTTATTTTTAAAGATTTTTTTTTTCCACTCAGTGGCTATTTTCTTCCCAGAGATATTGCCATTGTTTTCTCTAGATCAAGTAAGACTCATCTGAGACAATAGTAATGTTCTCTGGATGAAATACGATAATTCTTTTTTTCCAGGTCGAGTGTAGTTTTTCCATGAAATAGAAAAGAAAATTATGTTACAGCAATTTAACCTGAACACACTTTAAATATAAATTCAGAAGGATGGATTTAATCCACTGATTTTTTTTTAAGAATGGGACATCATTTTTTCAGAGCAATAGACTACAGAGGCAATGAAAACACAGTACTTTGACTCCTGAAATATCAAACTAATGCAGCAGTTTAACACAAACACATGACAATGCATGTTATTTTATTTTAGAGATATGCAGATATATTTTATTATGATGCCAGTAAAGTCTTGAAAGTATATAATCTATCATGAATTCACCATGTCTTCTCTTATTGTTCTAGTCCTAATTTGATTGAAACATGAAGAATACTAAACAATCACATATAATGCAAAGTCAGTAAGATTAAGGGTTTTAAATCACATATGCACTTTTGAAAATGCAGCCCATCCACTGATATGAGAAAGGGAAAGCAAATTACAAGTTTTAAAGTGGGGACCATTAGGCTATACAAAGCGGGGATCATTAGGCTATACAAAGCAGGGATCATTAGGCTGTGCATTATCTCTAATTGTTCATTCTTAAACTATAAAGAAGAAAAGTGAAAAAGCTGCATTTAAGTAGCCAATAGATCGTACAGTGTCACTGTTCTGCAATTTAAAGTCAGACAAACTCAAATGACAATTAAACCACAATTCAACATGATTAAGTATTAAAAGAAGCAGACAAAGATGGATTCTACTCAAAGGTTAGAAGCAGCAGAAATACAAAGCTAACATCAGTTTTATTTACCTGCTTTTTGAATTTTATGGACTACTTTTCATTTTAGAGTCACTCTAAGTGATTGTTCCTGGCATGATGTTTTATGGATGGTTTGCTCAGTTTTAATTCAAATTTAAAATGCTAAAATCTCATATGAAACCCTCATTCCAACTTCTGAGTGCTAAAGCTCAAAGGGGACTGTTAGCCATTGCAAACAGCTGATAACTTCTCTACTAATGTAGTTCAGCTCATGTGTGGCAAGTAAAACTAAGCTGTAATATCTGATCACACTGTTATTTTGTAATGTATAATGAATGAATCGGAGAAGGACTACTCTATAATGATATGTTACTGCAACATGTTTAACATCATGAAATATGAACACATAGTTCTGTTTCAGGATGTAAGATTATTTAAATCACCACAGAACCAATGCCCAATTATTTAGGAAGCAGTAGGACAGTAGAGCTAATCTACTACTTTTACAGAATAATGTAAAAATAATTCGTCTGTTCTCAGTCAGTCCCACTATGCAGAAGAGTGTTTTGTTGTTTTGGTTCACTGTTTTTTTTTAAATTTATTTCAGGCCTTCCCAACCATCAGTTGGGGTTATACACTGCACAATCACATTAATATTACATTACGTATATCGATTTCTTGGCAATCCTGCCAGCTGCCATAGTATTTCCCATCAAGTTGGGTGGCTACAGTCCACTTCCTAGTTACCAGTGACTAATTCACAGAAGAAATTTCCTTTTTTTTAAGGAGAGAGAGAAGCTTACTAACATCAAAAGAAGGATTAAAGAAAAATAGTAGAATAAATGAAAATTTAAAAAAATTACAAAGCAATGTTTGAATCCTATTTGACATTTTTGCTTGTTTGACAGACCCAGTAGTATCATTAAGCTGATAAACAGCATTTTAAAAGTACATTTTTTAACGTTGACAAAGACAGACTCCTAAAATGATCCCAACACTAACATTCTACATTAAAATGACTTGGATTTTGTTTTCTATCTACACACAGTTATATTTTGTTGTTGATTTCCAAAACTGATATGTGAGTGTGCTCTGTGGAGTGGAACTAAGGTTTTTAATTCATTTTTTCCCATGTTCCAATAAAAAAAATAATATAATTGCTGTTAACACTGTGTTATGAACAAATCCTTATTTTTCATTTGTCTCCTTCCTATAATGTGAAACTGGGACCTGTGTCCATTTTATGGATAATAATTCATTATGAAAAACCTACCACAAGGGGTATATATGTCAGCAGAAAGTCTGCCTTTGTTTGTAGATGCAGCAAATAACATTTGAAAAGTGAAGAGTTACTGAATACTAATCTAAAGAATGAAAAGAAACAGAAAAACAAGGACAAATTCAAAGAACAAATACAAATTCAAAGGCTTTCTCCTTGTTTATGTAAGATACAAGAACAGTAAACATGATGTTTGCTGCCATAAAGATACAATGTTATTATTATAATCTTATTAGATAATAATTAAGGATAATCAGAAGCCTCTGTACAATACAAACGGGAATGAACACTGGGCTGAATGGAGATAGCCATTCTTGTGACGAAGCTATAAGTTGATAGATTCCTGTTCCAAAAAAGAAGTGATGCATGCTGATTGCTGACAGAGATTGAATTAAGGATGGATAAAACAGTGTAGGCAAAATGAGAATAAATCCAAACAGCTGCCTAAACTATAAGATGATCCAAACTGAGCTAAAAATTAACTTTAACTGTGTCTAAACTAATGGGCAATCTAATGTCTAATGATACTATCTCTTCTCACCTGTATGTCCAACCATCTTTTCTGCTTGCTGTTGCTTAACATTACTTCATCTGGCCATATTAGGACTTTATTTTCAAAAACATCCAATTTTTATCTCTTTCAGTCAGTCAAGCACCTGACTAAATTACAGTTGTCTTAATGGGCAATCCACAGCTTACTCATGTCTCCTAATGAATCAGGGCATGATTCACCTCATCTAACTTTAGACACCTACAGAGCATTTATTCATCTGACCTATTTTAGGCAGGTACTTTGCAATGAGGTGAAAGCCTCCTTTGACATGTTCTTTTTCCCAGTTAAACTATAAAAATTTATTCCCAGTCAAACTATGAAGGAACATAACTCACTCGGACATAGATATTTGCGTTACAGACTTTACATCTGGCAATGTGAATCCCAGCCAGGTGTCTGAGCCTGTTTTAGTTCATGGAATCTTTGTGTTTGCCAAGTTACAAGCCAGTATTTGACCCAAGTGACCTACTCACAGAATCTGAAAAAATAAAATCTGTATTTTTGGGAAAAGTATGTCTGGCTCAGTTAATCTTATTGTTTCACTGTACCTCCTATGCCTGAAGAGTTTAATTTCATTTCTGAATTATGATAAGAAGAGGATTGGTCAAGTAAGCTATTGAGCTTGATATGAGAGAAATCTCAGCCTGTGAGCTGGGTATGTCAGTGATTAAGAAAAAAAAAAGAAGAGAAATGAAGAGATCTTGAATAATCGATATAAAAATACATAAAAAATATCTGAAAAAAGACCCCAAACCTGCCACCGATGTGTCATGATGCCGTTTAAGAACTGGCTACTACACACAAAAGAAAATTTTGATACTTCAGTTAATACTGCCACCTGACAAGTATATGTACCTTTCTTCACGAATTTTCCCATCAATATGATGGAATGACTACATCAGTGGACATGGGAAGGGCTGCCGATGTCGTTTATCTGGACCTCTGCAAGGCCTTTGACACGGTCCCACGCAACATCCTTCTCTCTAAACTGGAGAGGGATGGATTTGATGGGTGGACTATCCGGTGTGTGAGGAATTGGTTGGATGGACACATCCAGAGGGTAGTGGTCAACGGCTCAATGTCCAGATGGAGGTCGGTGACGAGTGGTGTCCCGCAGGGGTCCGTATTGGGACCAGTATTGTTTAATATCTTCATCAGTGACATAGACAGTAGGATCGAGTGCACCCTCAGCAAATTTGCAGATGACACCAAGCCGAGTGGTGCAGTTGACACACTGAAGGGACTGGATGCCATCCAGAGGGACCTGGACAAACTCGAGAAGTGGGCGCATGTGAACCTCATGAGGTTCAACAAGGCCAAGTGCAGGGTCTTGCACCTGGGTCGAGGCAACCCCCAGTATCAATACAGGCTGGGGGATGAAGGCACTGAGAACAGCCCTGCTGAGAAGGACTTGGGAGTACTGGTGGATGAAAAGCTGGACATGAGCTGGCAGTGTGCACTTGCAGCCCAGAAGGCCAACTGTATCCTGGGCTGCATCAAAAGAAGCGTGGCCAGCAGGTCGAGGGAGGTGATTCTGCCCCTCTGCTCTGCTCTGGTGAGACCCCACCTGCAGTACTGTGTCCAGCTCTGGAGCCCTCAGCACAGAAAGGACATGGACCTGTTGGAGCGGGTCCAGAGGAGGGCCACAAAAATGATGAGGGGGATGGAACACCTCTCCTATGAAGAAAGGCTGGGAGAGCTGGGGTTGTTCAGCCTGGAGAAGAGAAGGCTTTGGGGAGACCTTATTGCAGCCCTTCAGTACTTACAGGGGGCTTATAAGAAAGATGGGGACAGACTTTTAGCCGGGCCTGTTGCAACAGATCAAGGGGTAATGGTTTTAAACTAAAAGAGGGTAGATTTAGACTAGTTATAAGGAAGAAATGTTTTACAATATGAGGGTGGTAAAACACTGGCACAGGTTGCCCAGAGAGGTGGTAGATGTCTCATCCCTGGAAACATTCAAGGTCAGGCTGGACAGGGCTCTGAGCAACCTGATCTAGTTGAAGATGTCCCTGCTCCTTGCAGGGTGGTTGGACTAGATGACCTTTAAAGGTCCCTTCCAACCCAAACTATTCTATGATTCTATACCTAGATATTGTCTTGCAGTTGACTACTAAATTTTAGTTTGTTTTTAAAAAAAATTATTTTGTGATACTAAATAAATTTCTGCTGCTTGTCTGCCTTTCAGGATTGATAGATCTCTAATAGAACCTTACCTTATTCTGGACTCACTGAATGTTAAAAAATAAATTGCTCAAGCCACAGATTCAGGTTTGAAGAAACATTAAGAGCTAATAAGCAAAAAGTGGAAAGTCTGGAAGTCCAAGGCTACAGAAGAGACACTTTAAGAACAAAAATGGAACTGGGTCAGGATAAGACAACTGGACTCCATTTTATGGAGTTGATGATATGTGAAATGGATGGGACTATATGTAAAACTAAAACTAAAGAAGCATACGTACAGAGGAACTCCTGTAAAGGTATGGATGTTATCCTGTGATACCAACCGGAATTTATCTTCTAACTTATGGCACTTCGGCAAAGCAGGGGTGGAAAGTAGCATCAGAGCAGCCATAAGAAGTAACCATTTTTCATGTTCCCCAGACTGGTAAAGGGATTATTTCCTCTGATGAGGATTGATCACATTTCCCAGGACTTGTAAAATTGCAATTGTAATTGTCACAAGCGTTGAAGAAGGCTTATTTTCACTTGGCAGGCTATTGTCCAGTGAAGAAAAGTCACTGTTTCCACTTTAGTTAAGTAAAGCTTTCCTCTTCTCATGTGCACACATTCCTATTTCTACTTTCAAGCTACTTTTAGAGAAGAAATTCTTCACATTTTCTTCATAGTTTTGTGCATCACACATTGACATATTTTCCTTAAATGATTTGCTGCTTAAATATAGTTATTTAGCTTAGACTAAGAAGTCAACAATCCACATTTTTTCAGTGATTGAACAGACTTAGGAATAGCTAAAAGAGAAACAGTAGAAAGGGAAGATTAAGGCTGAGATGAACAATGAATCAAAATGACTTACTTAGACCATGACATCTCAAAATATGTGAAAGAGCTTCATAGTATGCTGAGACAAAAAAAAAAAAAAAAAAACAGAGCTCAGAGGGAAAACCTTAGACCCAAAAAATGTTGTCTAAACCTTGTATTTTAAATAATTTGTCAGACAAATATTGTAACCTATACAAGAAAAAAATATTAATTTTAATCTCTAAGATTCAATTAATTTTAAGGCAAAAGCAAACTAGTCTACAACCTTAAGAGCCATATTAGCGTCACCAGACTTGATGCAGACCCAGACAGCAACATTGCTCTCCAAAAATCAGACAACTCCTCAATATCAAAAAATCAAAATTTTATAGTATTAGATGAATGCTGCTGATAAGGCACTGTTACTAAAAAAACTGTTACAGGCAGGACTGTGAGAAAACATAGAAAAGTAATAGTACATAACTGTGTATTATAGGGATCTTATTTTATTAGAAAAATTGCAGGAAAAGCCTGGGTTGTTTACTCATTTGTCAGTATCCCAAGATGTAATACAGCTCTAAAACCCAAAAAATTTGAGATTATTATATAATATCTTATTTAGTATCTTTTTAAAAATATATATACATTTCCTCTCTCTTATTCTTCTCTTTATCTCCCTTGCTTTTGTCTTTTCTGTTCACCAGTCTTTATCAGCCAGAAAACTTTGTGTCATGGTTTAACCCCAGCTGGCAGCTAAGCACCACACAGCATGTACTCAGTCACCCCCAGTGGGATGGAGGGGAGAATCAGAAGGGCAGAAGCATGAAAACTCATGAATTGAGATAAAGACAGTTTAATAGGTAAAGCAAAAGCCGCGCACACAAGCAAGGCAGAACAAGGAATTCCTTCACTACTTCCCATGGGCAGGCAGGTGTTCAGCCATCTCCAGGAAAGCAGGGCTCCATCACGCGTAACGGTTACTTGGGAAAACAAACACCATCAGTCCAAATGCCCCCCCATTCCTTTTTCTTCCCCCAGCTTTCTATGCTGAGCATGACGTCATATGGTATGGGACATCCCTTTGGTCAATTGGGGTCATATCTCCTGGCTGTGTCCCCTCCCAGCTTCTTGTGCACCCGCAGCCTCCTCGCTGGTGGGGTGGTGTGAGAAGCAGAAAAGTCCTTGACTTAGTGTAAGCACTGCTCAGCAATAATGAAAACATCCCTGTATTATCAACACTGTTTTCAGCACAGATCTGAAACATAGCCCCATACTAGCTACTATGAAGAAAATTAACTCTATCCCAGCTGAAACCAAGACACCTGCGTTCAAGTAATGCTGGACAGGACACTGTAGGAGACCAAATGGAAGAACAAACAATCTAACACCAAGGCTAACTTGCAATCCCCTGGAACAAAGGACTGCTGGATGCAGACAACTACAAAAACAAAACTCGATAAGGGAGCAGGGGGTGGAGATTCCCTGAGCCTGTCCGAGATATGTCTCAAACACCTGCAAGACTGGGGGATGAATCCCAGGAAGGCTCTGGTGAGATAAAGGAATGCAACAAAAGACATTATTCAACCTCTGTAGGGAGTTAACTGGACATGGCCTTGGGGGATGACACCATAAAGCAGCCAAAGAAGGGAGTACCAAGATAAGAACACAAAAAGAAACAACTACTTGAACTACGGGTGAACTATACCAATTAGCACAGTAAGAAAACCACCCACCAGCAGGAGAAGCCCCCTACTCAACAAAGCCCGTTCCCCACTGAATATGGGCAGTAAAAAGAAAGGACACTGTCACTTTAAGGGAAGACGGGGCATGTAAGGAGTGATAGAGGCAAACTACGAAACTGCCACCGCAGCAGAAGGGCAGTTTGGAGTGAACGGCGGACATAAAAGGGGAAAGCAAATACCATGGGGTGGGAACTTCTGGGTGAGCACTCCTACAAGCCAGTGACCCCCCCGTTGGCTGGACCAACGCTGGAACCAGGACTCTTTCTCTCTCTCTCTCTTTTTCCTCTTTCCTCTTTCTTTTATTTCTTTTACCTTTTCCTAATAAGTAACGCAAGGCATAAACCCCCACAGCAGTGGAGAGTAATAAGCTTTCTGTACCCAGCTATTTACTAATGAGCCTAGTTTTGGAATAAAAGTTTTTGTTCTGTACAGACCTTGGTGTTGTTTCACCTTAATCCACACAGAGGGAATTTACGGATCTGAGTCACCTGTCCCTCCGCACGGACGGGACGTGACAGACACCTAAGGCAGCTTTTGCTCAAAACATTGACACAGAACAAGCTCAGTGCTCCTCAGAAACATGGGCTAAATTCAGTTTTTGAGAGGTGAATGAGCTGGTTCTGGAAGAGGGGAAGAAAGAACTCAGAATTTGGTTAGCAGAGGTATGATATCAGGGCTGAAAAGAAGAATGCAGTTGTAGGAGCTGTGAAGGTAATGAAAGCTGAGGGGGTCATTGAGGGATCAGGGAAAGTCAGTGACCGTTTCAAAGGGTGGGAGGGTGAGGGGCAGTTGTGAGAGAGTGGCTGGGAGAAGTAAGGAAACATTGAGAGGAGACTGTTGGAAGCTGATTGTGGTGGATAAATCTATGGATTTTCTGTCTGATACAGAAGGTGTTACTGCTTTGATTTTATTTCTTAATTTTTCGATGATAAGTATTTTTAGTATAGTTAATTAAGTTATTTGGGCCATGATCCAGGAACATGCTTAGGGCCATGACTTAGCTAGGCTCTTAGGCCTATGACCAACCTCAAGCATGTGGGAATACTCACAGGCTTATGGTTTTATATCCTTAAGTCCAGTGATAGATCATATTTTAAGTGCTGTCAACAGAACTATTAATGTATATTTTTATCCTAGAAAGAAACTTACTTTCTCCAGCTATAGCTCCAGGCTAATTTAATTATGTCTGTCAGGAAGCATAGTCTAGTCTGATTGTCAGAACTAGATCTCAAACATCTATAATGTGTTGCAGCATAAGATGTGAAAGGAACTTGCATTCCCCGTGTCTCTTTTGTTCTCAGAATAAAGGTCAGCATCCTTGTGTTTTCTGGGAGCGTTAACAGCTAGAGACCATATCTCACCATATTGGCCTTGTCCTGCAGAATGTGGAATGCCTCCCCATGCATTTTCAGGTCCTGTTATTTAGGGGAGAGAATGCTCCACATTGCACAGTATTTGTTCAGCGTTATAAAAGCACTGGCCTGTATAATCATGTTATTGTTATCACTATCACGTTTTAACAGCTTCTAAAGACTTCATTGTTTTACCATACATCTATATGCAGCCAGTCATCTGGTTCAGCTGCTTACTTGGTACTAAATCAGCAACTGAAAACTCTGTTGTCTCTGCTTCCAAAGGTGTTGCTTGAACATAGCACAGAGGCGGCTGCTTGGCTCAGCAAAGGTAGGAAGAATTAAAACTGGCACCTGCACCCCCATCGATTTGTTACATAAATATACAAATATGTCATGAATGAAGATGGGAGAGAGAACACTCAAATCTTGAAGGAAGATGGATAAACAGGTCATAGTTTAAATATACTCGTCTGAGTGAGGGAATAACTCTGAAAGTTTCAGCTAGCAATAAAAGGATGCACAGATGCAGGAGACAACTGTTCCACGGAAATGACTTGCCATCTTAAAAAAAAAGGTCATAAATAAAATATTTGCATATCTTTATTGGAAAAATGCTAGATTTGAATTCAAAATTACTAAGGAAGAAAATAATGAGTGTGCTGCATATTAACAAGAATTCCAAAATGTTTCTTTTTGTGTTTGATTTGGTTTTTGTGTTTTATGTTTTGTGTTTGGGTTTTTTTTTTTCAAAAAGCTAAGCTTGGTTAAATATATAGAAAATACCAAAGCCCCAAAACCTGTATCTCTAATCCTAAAGAAAACTGTTCTATAGTTCTAGCTATACTTAAACAGTCAGAACTGAGCAATACCTATGATTATGCCAATTAAAAGAAAAAAAACCCACACTGTAGGGACTCATTGGTAACACATAAACCGATTAATTTAATTCTGTTATGGTGAAAGTCTTGAGGACTATTTTAAGAGATCAGCCAGGATAATAGTTAGCATAAACACTTTGATTAGGCTCTTCATTTCCAGTTCTGAAGAAAATGGTAATCTTCTAATCTTATTTTAAAACTGTGAATTTACCATTGGATCAGATTTACAACAGTGAAATTTGCTTGCAAAAGGGAAGGGTTGGGGGAAGACGTTAGGTAAAACTTCTTAAAGAGTCAGGAATTATTTTATACCAGCCTTTAGAAAGAGTTTCAAAGTTTCAGTTTAAATCCTAGTGCCCTGCTTTTTTTGTATTGTGGAGGTTCCTGTACTATACCAACTTTCCATCCAACTGCAGCTTTCCTAAAAAATGAAAGTTCAAAGTGTTTCCTCTGCATGATTAAAGCACTCTTTTCTGAAACGTTTCAGAAGGCAAAGCAGTGAGGTTGAATTTTAAACTGTTTATTCAACTTTTCTCTCCCATACCCTGAATGATAAGAGAGTGTTAATTCTTCAAAAAGCAGAATGAAATAATCAAATATACTGAACCATAAGTTACAAAACCTACACTGCTTCATGATTTAGCTCATATTACTTGCAATTTACTATGAAAATTTAAAAATGAGAACAGTCCAGAGGGATTATATGTATGCTTCAAGAATAAGCACATATTTGCATTTACAAGGAGAGGGAGTAAGACAACTGCTAAGATTTATACTCATATTTCACTCAGAGCACTGTAAATTAATCCCGTAAAGTCAATGATACTGTTCAAATTCTGTAACATTAAAGCATGTTCATAAGTCTTTCCCGGATCATGAAAAAATCTTACACTTATGTGCAAGGTTCTGAAAACAAACTTGATTGTGATTTTGATCATCTCAGTTCTGTCAATCTTCAGACATCAGAGAATCATGGCACCATGTAGATTGAAAGGGTCCTCTAGAGGTTGTGTAGTCCAACTACCTGCTCAGAGCAGGTCTGCCTGAAGCAGGTTGCTCAGAACCTTCTCCTGAAGGGTGGAGGTTCCTGTGAAACCTCTATCAGTGATAAACAATGCTCACAACAAAAACATTTTTTCCATATATTCAATCAGAATTTCCAGGTTTGCAACTTGGGTCCTTTATATCTCTTCCTGTCACTGAACATCACTTAGAAGAATCTGGCTCTGTTTTCTTTACATCTTCTCATCAGGGAGTTGAAGGTAGGAGTATCCTCTCTTCTTTCCTTTTCTTCCTAAGACTGAAGAAAATAATTTCTCTCAGACTCTTCTTATATTTCATATGCTCCTGACCATCTTAGTAGTCAACAGAAACCTGTTACAGCAAAGATGGAAATGGAGCCCAAAGACAGGAACACAGGATCTAGTATGTCCTAAAGATAGAAAGGGAGAAAAATTCCTGTGCAGAACAGAAAAATGGATAATATGGAAAACCAATAATTTTGTCTTGTACTTATTACATATTTGCATTCTCATGTAAATGATAGACACAGAGCCTTGTATAAATCAGAAGCTGGGTTTTCACCGTTGTGCTGTCCTGGCTCTATCCTTACCCATATTAAGTATGTCAAGGCAATAGATAGAAAACTAGACACTTCAGGTTCATGGTGGAGTCTCAAAAATCTGATAAATCTGATAGTGAACTCCTGACAGTGATGTAGAGACATCTTTGCACATGCATAAGATGGCATGCAGTGATGCATTTCTTCAAAGGTTGCAGCAACCCTGGATATCACAGAAGTGATCATGTAAACTGTATGTTAGAAATAAAGAACTGAGTTGGGGGTCAATCGTAAAGTCAAGATGGGAATACAGTTTACCATCCATAGGGAGTATGGAGCCATTTGATATTAGTGAAGCGGAAAATATTCTGGATATGTCAGATACACAAAAATGATATAAAAAAAGATAAAGCTATTGCTACAGGACATGGTTTTGTTTGAGTCTAGCTGTTAGTCTGTCTGCTGGTATTAGTGACCAGAAGATATACTTGTACATATCTACATAGGTATGATGTTATGCAGGTCAAGGTATCACAGACATGTATTGAATATACAAATATGTTTGATTTTTAAAGAGCCCCAGGTATACAGAGATGTTGATAGTTCCCAGTAGTTTTCAAAAACTGAGATTAAACTTTAGCAAGTATAAGATTTTTATGTAGCTCTGCAGACTTAGAAAATGTGCTTAGATAGCTACTTGCCTCAGTGTAGGTTTGGAGTACTTCCCATGACAGTGATTTTCATGAAACCTGTACCAGCAACAGAAATGTACTCATTTCTCTCTAGGCATGCCACAATTCTACCTAAGTAGAAACTGTCAAGGTGTTAGAAAGGGGACCTGCCTATGTCAGGAGCAGGCACTGAGTCTATGTATGCAGTAACAGAGATGGAACTCTTTGTGTAAGATAAAGGGAAAGAATTCTGCCTGGGTCAGAGCTGTGTTCCTCTGCACGTCAGAGATGGTCATTGACTTCTGATATTTGCAGAGCTGACTCAGTGGCTTTCTGCAGATGAATGTGGGCGCATGTCTGCATGCACTAACTATAAGCAATGGACCACTAATTTGCGTGTCAGAGAACAGTGTTTATGTTAAGATGGGGGTGACTCTGTGTCTCTGCCAAGTTTAGAGATTTGTTTCCAGAACAGTGGAACAAGTTGCTCAGAGAAGTTGTGGAGTCTCCATCTCCCCTGAATCAGGGACTCCCTGAGGAACCTGCTCTAGCTGACCCTGTTTTGCACAGGGGCAGAGAACTAGACAGTCTCCAGAGATCCCTTTCAACGTCCATTCTGTAATTCTGTGATTCTATAGGGTTGCCTTGGATGTATTTCTCTGATAGAGATTTGATTATCCTCCATCCACAGGGGATAGATGTCTAATTCTTCAATGATTTGCGTGTTAGTGAAAGGCATGGAGCTCTTGTACACGTATGTCATGGAGCTACATAGGAATGGATTTCACAGAGTAATGCAGAAATAAGGGGCTGAGGAAGAAACCAGGATCAGGGTATGGTGGTGCCATGGAATTGACTAAGCCAAGAATGGAGCACTTCCTGTTGTCCTGGTTTTGGCTGGGATAGAGTTAAATTTCTTCCTAGTGCTGTGTTTTGGATTTAGTATGAGAATAAAGTTGATAACACACTGATGTTGTTTTAGTAGTTGCTAGGTAGTGTTCACACTAGTCAAGGACTTTTCAGCTTCCCATGCTCTGCTAGGTGCACAAGAAGCTGGGAGAGGGCACAGCCATGACAGCTGACCTGACTGGCCGACGGGGTATTGCACACCATATGACGTCATGCTCAGCGTATAAAGCTGAGGGAAGAAGTGGGGATGTTCAGAGTGATGGCGCTTGTCTTGCCAAATCACCGTTACGCGTGATGGAGCCCTGCTTTCCTGGAGATGGCTGAACGCCTGCCTGCTGATGGGAAGGAATGTTTTGCTTTGCTTGCGTGCGCAGCTTTTGCTTTACCTATTAAGCTGTCTTTATCTCAACCCACGAGTTTTCTCACTTTTACCCTTCTGATTCTCTCCCATCCCATTGGTGGGAGAGTGAGCGAGCGGCTGTGTAGGGCTTAGTTGCTGGCTGGGGTTAAACTACGACACCTGTTTATAGATTTGTATAAAAATATGTTGGTATGAGGGCCTGTAACGCACCTCTGGCTTTGCGCAAAGTAATGATGATGTTGCAGGTATTTGATGCTATGTTACAATTATTGCACAGGTAGAGAATTACTATGCCAATCAAAATACTTCAATTATAGGAAAGAAGCCCTGAATATTTTACTAGTCATCATAGAATTTTATTGTAGAAACTGTAATATGACTATTTGACAGATTGCTTTCTGTATGTTGTGATACAGGAGAAGTTCTGACTATATAAAAAATAGGACTGGAGTTCTGATTATGTTGAAGATGTGAATAGTTATATTCTTATGTGGACAGTCGTCATGGAGTTCTGGTTGTCAGAGCCAAATCTGGAGTGCTAATCAGACAAAGCAAAAACATTAATGTGAAATGATTATGATTGCTTGATACTAAAATAGAACCTTCGTAAGACCACAAAACTGAAAATAATAGAAGATTAATGGAAACGAATACACTTGTTCCCTCCACTTCTACAAATGACCACAGAACAAGCAGAACTTCTTTAATTTTCTACCCTCCTAGAATAAGATAAATCAGTGCCATACAGACCTTAGGTCTAACTTATTATAGCTGTGCAACTGAAGACATTAGGTACTATCTAGTAGTACTAAAAACCAACAAGACATATTATATATTCAGAAATGCACACAATTAACTGAATGCAAGGCACTGCTAATAACTCGAGCCTGATTACGTGATTAGGATACTCACTGAGGAACTAACCAATTAAAATAACCAGGCAGAAAAATTCTTTATATAGTATGTAAGGAGCAGATTCAATATATAAATACAGTAGCATATCATTTTTCTAACAAACAGCAGGGTTTTTTTTTTCATTTTGACTGCTGGACTTTCAGAGATCAGGGGATACAGTCCACCATCTATAGGGATAGAGTTCATCATCTATAGGGAATGTGACGACATATTTAATATTACCAAAGAGGAAAAAAAACCCTGAAAATGTCAAATATAGATACTTAAGAAACTGCATGACAAATTCAGTCCTGAATCAAACTCCATGACCAGACCAGGACTTTCACAGAGCAGCTATTGATCAGCCAATATTAATACGAACTGGGAAACAATCACCAAGAGTAGACAACCCTGTGGAACCCATCAGTGACTGCTGGGAACAGCTGGCTGGAGAAGGAAAATACATTATCACATCTACTGACCAACACTGATAGGCCATTATTTAACTGCTATTTCTAAATATAGAGTTGTATTCCATCAATTTCTTCTGCTTTGAGCTGTTATTGCCTTACTCAATGCCTTAACTATCTGTTGTGGATTTCTTTTTGTTAAGTAGGGATCTGGAAAAAATGGATTTAAACATTCCAGTTATGAAGTTATCACCAGAAGTTGTTTAAACTTTCTGTAAAAAGCCACACTGTAATGACAAGGGTAACTTAAAAAGGAGTTATGTTACCAGTGACCACAACCAGAAAATATTATCATGAGAGTACTTATTTAAAAAAATAAGACAAAGCATAATAATGATAATTAATAAAGATTCTTGATGTCTAACAAAGATGTGTATCAAAGGCATCCAAGTGACATCAAGAACTAGTCGAAGTATTTAATAGGGATGTAGAAATATTATGTTGCAATATTTTTCAAAGCAAACACAACCAGAGTGTCTGAATGGCCACAGAGGCTTGCTAACAACTTGATTAGAAGCAATGTACAAACCCAGATGATCCATCCTCATCAGTGAAGAACAGGGAAAGGATAACAAACAGTTGCTTGTGCAGAGATTAAAGCTGTATAAAGATGTTTCATCCTATTGGTATGAAGGACAATTTGAAGTACTGGAAAACATACATTAATCAAGTCTGTTTACTATGGGAGGAATTAATTCAATATTTTCTCAAACTCAAGATGAATGACTAGCAACTTTCTGTAGGGACCTGGAAACAGACATTTATGTCTTATCATGAAGTAGAAGAGTCAGTAAATAAGAAGTCCAAGGAAGAGATGCACAAGGTTTATTCACAATTTCTCAGAAACAGTGCATAGAATTAGGCATCCATAGTATATGGAATACTGATTTCAGAGAGCCACACAATCCCAGAATCACAGAAGGGTTGAAGTTGGAAGGGACTTGTGGAGGTCATCTGGTCCAACCCCCCTGCTACAACAGGGCCACTTAGACCCAGTTGCCCAGGACCATGTCCAGATGGTTTTTGAATATTTCCAAGGATAGAGACTCCAAACCTCCCTGGGACACCTGTGCCAGTGCTTGGTCATCTTTACAGTAAAAAAGTGCTTCCTGATATTCAGAGGGAACCTCCTGTGTTTGGGTTTGTGCCCATTGCCTCTGGTCCTGGCAGTGGGCACCACTGAAACAAGCCTGGCTCCATCTTCTTTCCACCCTCCCTTCAGGTATTTATACACATTTGATGAGATCTCCCCTGAGCCTTCTTTTGTCTTGTGCTAAGCAGTCCCAGCTCTCTCAGCCTTTCCTTATAGGAGGAAAGTCCCTTCATCATCTTCATCATGCCCAGTGGGCATGAGTACTGGGTTGATGGTTGGACTCGATGATCTTAAAGGTCTTTTCCGACCTTAATGATTTTAGGATTCTATGATCTTCATTGGACTCTCCAGTATGTCCATGTCCATTGATCCTTATGGGTCCCTTCCAACTTGAGAAATTCTATGATTTTATGATTCTGTGTCTCTGTTGTACTGGTGAGCCTAGCACTGGACACAGTGCTCCAGGCATGCCCTCACCAGGGCTGAGGGGAAGGATCAACTCCCTCAACCTGCTGGCAGTAGTTTGCCTAATGCAGCAAAGAAGGTATTCGGTACTTTGGCCTTTTTCATCTCCTGTGTAACCAGGTCCCCCATCTTGTTAAGCAATGGGCCCACATTTACCCAGGCTTCCTTTTGTTACCTCTATGCTTATGGAAGCCGTTCCTGTTGTCTTTGACATCCCTGGCCAGGTTCAGTTCCATTTGGGCTTTAACGTTCCTAACTTCATCCCTGGATTCATCCCTTCTATCCCCAGGCAGAGCTTCCATGCACTCCAGCTGCTCTCTCACATAAAGGGCAACTCTCCCTCTTTCTGTTCCCTTCCTGTCCTTCCTAATGAGTTTGTACCCCTTCATTGCAACACCCCAGTTGTGGGAGCCATCCCACCACATCTCCATGATCCCAACAAGATCATAGCCCTGCAACTGCACACACTTCTCTAATTCATTGTGTTTATTCCCCATACTGCATGCATTAGTATACAGGCACTTCAGAGAGGCACCCCAGCATATTGAGTTCCTGGAGAGGGTTTGGGGGATTTCCCCATAATGGTGCCTTTTAGGCACTTCCTTGCTGACATGCAAGTGCTGGAGGTCACCCCACTTAAGTCCCTTTTGGTTGATTTTGTTATTCCTTTCCTGTCATATCACCCCACGCCTTTTGCTCTTTCACCCTGTCCACAGCTGCTTCCCAGGGCTGCTGGTTACTCTCTCCCTCCCTCATCATTCTTAGTTTAAGTAGTTGTTAACTGTTTCTACTCAGCTTTAGAAAGAAGGTTCCATACATAACATAGGACGCAACTAAGGAGGCAGAATATTTGTAGTTACAATGCCTGATAGCTGGATACTTGAACAGATGGAATACTAGGAATCTAATGTGAAAAAATGATAGTGTGCTTTATACAAACTTCCCTGTTACACATCACTAGATAATAGTTCCTGTTGCATATTTTAATTTAAATGAAATATTTCAGCCTTATAAGTGAACCTTTGCATTTTAATAACATGAAAAAATCCATTCACTGATATTCTTTCAGAGATTATTTTCTGTAGGTATATTTCAGGTCTACAAGTTGTCTTTGAATGATGAAGGTGGAATCAAAACTAGCAAAACAGAAAAATAATTAACCTGATCTTTTATCTCAGTCAATTTCCAAATATTTCAGGATCCTGACAACAGACAGGCCGAGGGTCAGCACAGCTCATATAATTTCACCCACTGGGTTAGCATTTCACTGGTTTTGAAGCTACTGATGAGATATAAAGGTCTATCCTCTTTCTAACCTACTACACTCTTAGGGATGGCTTAAAAAACAAACCAAGCCAAAACAAAACAAACCCTAACCTTACCTGTGTCCCTATTTGGCTGCCACTCCCACTTCCTAAGCACCTTAAAAAGTCTGTTAAATTCAAGATATATATAGAACTCACCTGTCAGCCTGTCTTCTTTTAAAATATGACAGAACAATAATTTAAAGCAGTCAGCTGGGATGTGCAGATGTTGGAGCTGTTCCAATTCCAATAACCTCTGCAGGTCCCCAACCTCCCTCTGATGAATTACTGAATTAATGAGTGAAAGTTTCCCCTACTAAATAAACCCAAAGTGTGTTCACCTCTACCTAACCAAAATATCACTCAGCAGTAAAAAAAGTTGAAAAAAGCAGCAGAGTCACACTTCACAGGAGAAAAAACTCTTGACAAGCAAATTAGCGCAGCTATCTTTAAATCCTCTGTTTATGACCTTTTCTGTTTTGCGTACACATTCAAGACTATTTGCCAGCTGGATTGCCTATAAATGTATGTTCTTATATAGCTTTGTACACAGCTACTGATCATGTCTTGTAACAGCCCTTCTTCTTTCAGTACCTTCTCATTGAACATCCTTGCTCCAAACTCTCCAAGTGAACTAAATTGAACAGCATTTCAGCCAAAACTGTGTCTCAAACTAGACATTTCAGCAAAAGCCCACCACTGATTCTCCCCTGCTCAAAGGCAAATGTTATGGTAAACAGCATGGGGATCAAACAAGCACGCAGCAGCAGAACACTGATCATCCAAGCCATAACAGTTCTGCCTTTCATTCAACACCAGCAAAGCTTGAGGAGGTCCTGCAAGGGGTGAGCATCCAGCAACTTGTTTTCCAAAAGTGCACATGCGATTCTGAAATGGTGCTGAAGGCCATTGTAAGGGATACATAAACACTGAATCTGAGGACAACTGCAGTAGCAAAGACCGAGTCCCTGTAAATCCTGGGTCATGGGACATCGGTATCTTGCAACCAGTGTGACAAAGGTCTCTCCTTCAATCTTCCATCCCACCTGGTAGTAAAGTACAACTAGCATCCTGAGTCATTAAAAAAAAAAGTTTTATGTTCTAATTGCTCTGTCTTACCTACAGACATGGACCTCAGACATGGCCAGGCAGAACTGCCATGCAAAGATAAAAAGGTGATTGTCGAAGCTGGAAAAATAGAGGAGAAAATGTTAATCACTTAATTATGATATATGTTCAGACATAAAACCTCTTTGAGTACACAGGTTCCTTCTTGCATTCTTCCCAATCTAGAACTGACCACAATTGTAACTTCCTGTTACAATTAGTAGACCTCAACTTATGAATATTCTACACTTTAATTTATTTAATCATTGAAATTTATCCTGTAGTATTGATGCGTTCATTACAGGAGTGTTACTTAGCTATAGAAGTTGGAAACTTTGTCTACCCAATACTTCATCTCTTCTATTCTGGTAGAATATCTTTAAATTTCTAGAGTCTGAAAAATGTTCTTTAAAAAACAGTGCACTTTAAGTCCTTTACTAATACAGGAGTATGTTCATTACAATAGCTTTAAAAAGAACAGTAATTTTTTTTTTTTTTTATTGAACACAAGTGACCTTACCTTAAGAATAGGATAAAGTATTACATGCACTTTGAGGTATTCATATTTCAATAGCTAAAGGAACCAGACCTGAAATGCAAGGGAAATTAAAAATAGCTTATGATATATGTGTACTGCTTCACTGCTGGTCACCTTTTGTACAAATATAATCTCCATATGATTAAATCTAATCCACATTGGTCTAAAATCTATATAAATAGCTATAAAAGGCAGTTACTGAAAAAGGCTATTTCCTTTAACACAATTCTTTATTTCAGACTTGTTAAAGGCATTGTAAAAAGCAGTACTTAGATAAGTTTCATTTATAAGTAATTTATATATGCAACCTGTTCGAAATAAAACTTTCTGATAGTGCCCATAAAAGTTGAATTAGTAACAGATAGCACTACACTAATGTCTGCAATTTAATATAGCTCCTTAATTGGATATTACTACAGCAGTGGATATTTTGAAAAACACACAATTCAAATTAAGTTGGCAAAATTTCAACTCCATAATTGACTCCAAAAAATAAATAACTCCAAAATTTTAACTCCAACTACACATAAGTCCAAAAGTCAAAGAACTTCCACTCTTAGAAGTGCCTTTAAATAAACATATTTTAGAACAACTTTCTGTTTTTATTAAGCAGATTATTTTATTCTTTTGGAAATTTATATTGTCAACATTAATGAATAGAGAATACAATGCTGGTCAAAACAGTTACATTGTTTTGTGTCTCAGTATCCCTAAATAAGGTCTAAGCAATCACATTTGTCTATTTGTGATATTTTGTGGTGAATAATTCACTTTCAAAGATAGGTAATTGTTAGGGCAATTTTTCAAACATTATTGTTCTCTGTTATTAATGCAGTTAATTTCTGTAATATAAGGGAAGAACTGAGACATCACTGAGTATATAAGGCCTTAGAGAGAAATTCTGGACATAAAATGACGTTTTGGTAAAATATATTGATGTTTTAATAGGAATAACAAAAAAGAAGACAGAAATTACAGAACACTCAAGATTAGTAAAATAAATGTTTCATTACACTTTAAAACAAGTTTCAGTTTGAGCTGTACAATTCCATCATCTGCTCTGTTTAACTGATGTAAAAATAACAATCTGTGCAAAAGTTATATTTAGTTGAATAACCTTGTAAGGCTGGCCAATACAAATATAAACCTACACAGCACTGGCAGCAAGATGGGTAAGCTCATTAGGTAACTGAATAAATTCTTCCAAACTGTTTACTTCCAAAGGCCTCTTACCAAGACTTTGGTAAAGGGAATAACAAATTATAGTCAAAAGAAAAAGATGGCAAAGGCTTAGATTTAGGCCAAAATGAGACATAAGGAAGTAGCATTAGAAAATAAAACCATAAGTAGAGAAGTTGGGAAGCTTGTCAGGAAGCAACAATCTGCTAGTTGTGTTAGAAAAGTTTGGAGGTTGAAGAATTGTGGTGGCCCTATTAAGTTGTAAGGCCTCTGGAAACAGCTGTTTCCAGGTGGGGTTTAACTGAAGGGAAAAATAAAGTGGGCTGGTTGATAATTTCTGAACATGAAAGAACTATGATAAAATCCCTAGTTTTGTGATTGGCTTCTGGCTTCTTAATTTCCTTGATGTTATAGCAATTTGAATAAACTGTTGCCTAAATAAGAATTATTCCTGTGATTGGAAGGTACTTAATATTTTCCAGTTAAATATACATTATTTTTTGTTAATCTTTAGACATTTCCATTTCTTTAGCATCCATAGCAATTAAAATTGTCTAAGCTCCTGCCCATTTCATTTAAAGTGAAAAACACACACACACTCAAAAGTTTCTGTCTACAACCTGTCTTTTGTCTGAAAAGTGGTTTTAGGGCTGCCCTTTGGCTTCAGTGATCCACGTACTGAAAAAGGGTCTGCCTGATAAAGATCAGAATTTCATCCGTTGACACCTGGGTGCTGAAACCACCATGGGTTCATACAAACCCATCTTGGTAGTGCAACACGGGAATTCCTGTGACAGTTGATGGGACTTTTAGAACAAACTGTAAAAATTAGAATAATGGAAAATGCAATGAAGTAGATAAAATATATAATAGCAGATTGCCCTATTTAAATTAGATCACTAATTTTGCTCTGATGTTCAGCTATTTGAATTTCATTTGTAAATATTTTATCTTTTTGAGACGAGCAGAGGCATACTTTTTGATTCACAGGATTTTCATAGAATTATTTCAGACATATCAAGTTTATTACAGAAGATTACTTAACTGCTTTGTATTAATTCCTCCACACTGGAGGAATTTATACAATTTCCTTGCACATTCCAGAAGCTTATGGTACAAATAAATAGCTAGAACTTTTATTTTAAGACACATCATCACAGTGACAGAATAAGCTCATGACAAAAGATAGTTCTTTGTGTTGTAGAATTTGCTGTAGAATGATTTATTTTGGTAGTCTAAATGCAGTACACATACATCTATGTTTATAGATTTAAGTTCTTCAAATGTCTAGGGTCTGGTCCAGTGCACCCTGAAACCCATAGAAGCAACAAATTTCAGTGGTGAACTCAAACTCAAATAAGAAGTCAAGCAAATCTTTGGTCAAGTAATCTTATCCTCTAAACAATTTGGCCCAGCAAAATACTGGAACACTTCAGGAATGTGAAGAGTCACTTCTATTTCCTTGAAAATGACAAGGTGAGTAGGCATCACTGTGAGCTTTCTCAAGATGAGCGGTTTTCAAAACAGCTATTCCGGAGTGCCAAGTGGAGCTTAAAGCTGTCCTTCCCAGAAACCACTGGTGCCTTAAAGCTAGAAAGATTTTTAAAAATCAGGTGTGTATTTTAGTAGTAACGGATTTCACGTTGAAATCGTGTATACCAAAGTTTTCATCTTCAAAGCATTTTTCAAATATGAGCTAGTTAATACTTGTGGTGTTATGCTGAAATGGGTAAGTAGCAAATTCAGCTTTATCTGAGAATGGGAATATAAGGAAGAGAACTGATCCACCCAAGTCAAAAACGTAAATCTGTGGAAGAAGTAGCCTAACTATATGTAAATGCAGACTAGGCTATCACAGTGGTGCTTAATAAACTTAAAACATCTTAGTTTATCTTGAAACCATCAACTAGCCACACAGGAAAAATTTTCAGCATCTGAGTCTACAGTAGAAGAAGAACCATGCTTTCAGTCTGTATGTTCAGTTTTAACAATTTCCTCACAATGACTGTACATTTTGTCATTTCCCAGTGAGCTTTGGGGATTCACCACATCTCAGAAAATGTGTAATGTTTTGTAAGGTCAAACTCTTCAAAGGAGGAGATTTATTAATGCTCGTTATTGACCAATCACTTAAAGAAATCTTTTAAAAGTACTGATTGGGTTAGATGAAAAAGTAGTAAATGAACATGATATGGAAGTTATAGAAGATGAGATTGTGAGTGAGAGACACTAGCAATAAAACTATAATATTTTACAGAACCAGAAGGAAATAGGTGAGTGAGATCTCATCTATTAAAATTAATGAGAATTTCTTCCTTTGACTTGTTTCATCCTGAGAAGTCACATACAGCAACATTTTTCTTGTTTTATTTAACCATAAAAAAAATGTACATATATAAGTTTCTTACTCATTTTTTAAGCTGGAAAAATTATATTGCTAAATGTCTCTTTCAGTAGAATAAGATATTTCCAATTTGTTAAATAATTTTATTGTACAAGATAAAGATTTCCCTGATTTCATTCAGGGAAACTAACACAAGTGGAGATTTTACCTTTGATGGTGTTTCAGTAAATTAAATAATTAACATACAGAAGCAGGGTTTATGCTGGGTTGCTTAAAGGAAAAGTGTTGGCTTTGATTTTGGTCTCATCTTAAAGTATTTGAATTTTTTACACACATAATTTGGAAAATTTCTGTAAAGCAGCACAATTCATCTCATAGTTGAGAAAAAGAGAAACCTGTGAGCATAGCAAATAACAACAATAGAAAAACATATATATCTAAGCTAGAGTAGAAATATCATTATTTGCTTTGTTGTAGATCTCACCATGTTTATATAAAATACTATATATATGACATACTAGGCATTGTCCATGGTCATAACAAAAAAAGAATGTCCCCTTTCATAGAGACCTTTCAGTGTTTTTTTTAATTACTACTCACTCCTTCTGATTTATGGAGTGTAATGTATTATTTAGTGCCTGTACATATACATCATTGCAGTAATTACGTGGAACTGACACAGCTGTAGACACAAATTCTTAGAATTCAGATTATCATCTCCTAGGTCACTGCTCAGAATTCAGGTACTATTCCCCATGAGTGATTAAAATAGATGAAAAGAGGCATGTCTATAATGACTGTGACAAAAGATGTAGCATTATGGACACTTCAACCACATTGTCATGGGAAGCCATCTTAAAGAGAGGAAAAAAAAAGCCCTTCTACATTGTCGTATATGGAGTATATGTAAATATCAAGCTGTACTTCAAAAGGCAAAGAGGAAAAAAAAGAATCACAACAATATGCTTAACATTTTTCCCAAGAGTTGATTTAACAAGGATCTCAGGGGAAGGATTTTAGGATCTGTGAAAAATGATGGTCATGCTTTGAGTGCCTGTGACAGTTGGGGCCTGTTCTCATTTATGAAATAGTTTTTCTACATGATGAAATAGAGATGTAGGGGCAGGGTGTGGGAAAGATGAAGAGCAGAAGGGACTTCAGAACAGATGGGATGGCAGCATACAAAGCATATAAAAAGTGTATAAACTGGGTAGCACTCAGGTCCTTATGCCAACCCTGAAATAGGAAACATGAAACTTCCTTTTGCTACTGTAGGAGAGCAAATGGAAGAACAAACAATCTAAGGCCAAGGCTAACTTGCAATCCCCTGAAACAAAGGGCTGTTTGTTCAGAAGGGTGCAGACAACGACAGGAGACGAAACTTGATAAGGGAGCAGGGAGTGGCCATCCCCTGAGCCTGTCTGATGAATGTCTCAAACACTCGCAAGATGCAAAACCCCTGAAGCGAAACCCCCTGAGCTCGGCCCTGAAACAAAACTGCCAGCGTGGCAGAGGGACAGTCCRTAGAGAACAAGGGACGTAAAAGGGGAAGGCAAGTACCGTTGTGTGGGACTTCTGGGCGAGCGCTCCTACACACCAGAAACATCCCCCGTTGGCTGGACCAACGCTGGAACCCGGGCCGGTGATCTCTCTCTCTCTCTCTCTCTCTCTCTCTCTCTCTCTCTCTTTCCTTTTCTCTCTTTCTTTTATTCTTTTACCCTTTTTGCAAGGCTTAGACCCCACATATGTGGTGAGTAACCGCAAGGCTTACTTCAATTTTCTGTAACACTGAATATTGGAGAGTGCCAGAATGTGTGGGAAACTTGTTTCATAAATCTGTCATTAAAATCAATGTGTGTGCTGGGACCTTGAGTGTCGTTTCACCTTAATTCGACCTGAGGGGATCTGTGGATCTGAGCCACCTCTCCCTCCTCCTTGGCGGTAGGTACGTCACAGCTACCCAGGCGCTGGGGCAAAAAAAGAAATAACAAAAATAATAAAAATTGCTCCTTTGGAAAAGATTCCACTGTCCTTAAGGAATTACACTTTCTGTAATGTCCAGGAAAGTGTGAGGTACATAAAAGAGGTAATTGCTTAATATAATTTTAATTAAAATCAATGCAGGGGAAGTCCTAATATGCAAGATACAGACCTGTCATCTAGCAATCATAGTTTAACAACTTACTTTATATTTGCTGTGCCACTATAGCTACCTATGTCTGGACATTTCGCCCATGACAATTGCAAGGAAACATAATTCCTCCCAGCCCATAATGAAAGAGGTCTTATAATCTTGCCTTTGCAGTAGGCCTGAAGCATACACGAAGACAGTTTTCCCAGCAATGTGAAGTTTCCTCACTACAATGCTGTGGTAATTTCATTGTGAAGCTGAGCCTTTAAAAAAGGCTTCTGAAAAATGTAGCATCTTCTTTGTGTTTCAAAAGTTCATTTCTTTTGCCCCTTAAGCAGAAATGTAGACAAACTGACTCCCCCTGGAAGAGCAATGGAAAGATACAGAGATATTAGAAAGAGAAAGATGAAATATACTTGTAAACTTATCAAAAGGTAGGCATCTTTCCTGACGGTTGTAGCCTGAACTGGCTTCATTAGTCAGCTCTGAAAAACTTTGAACACTTCTTTCATGCCTTGGTCTTGAGTATTGCTGTCCTTGCGAGCTATCTTACCACAGATAAGCTTGTGGTAGACAGAGGAGGATGCATTCCCCAGAGCTCTGTGTGTTTTAAAGACTCAAAATTCAAGTTTCTTCATTCCCTAGATTAATGAGATTGGGGTTATCCCTAATGGGTTTAATTTCTTTCCTAAGTATGTAATTTCTTCCATTGAAGAAAGAAGATTTTTTTGAAGATATTACCTCTTTGTAATTATATCATGATTGCTGAAGTTCGTTATCATGTCCCCATAGTGTCTTGTGGTAAGACCATGAAACTGCTCAGGTACTATGTATTATGGCTAGAGAGTTCCAGTGTTCCTCTTAAACTGCTAGTTTAATTCATGGAAATAAATTTATTCTAATCTAAATTCAGATACGGTTTGGGCTGAGAATGGGCTTCCTACACCACAGCTTGGGGGATCTGTGTTCAAAAAATCACCTAATCTCTTGAGGCTAGATTCACAGTGGGAATTAAGGTTTAGCATTCCAAAGCCTAAATTTAAGACATCCTGCTGCTTAGGGCTTTTCTTAACCCCAAGTATTAGGGTTGGATCTAATACAGAATGTAAGCATTTAAAACATACCTTCAGGCAAGTGGTCCCTAGGGTGCACTTCAAACCCCTAAATTAGGCACTTAAGTTTTTTATAGTGTACATGTTACAGAGATAGAATCTGAGGAATGGGATTTACTCAGTATTCTGATTGCAGACTCTATCTAAGTTAACCTTTAAAAAAAAAAAAAGCTGAGGAGAAATACATCAAAGGAATATGTGGTAGATGTGGGATTTACATGTAAATATTCACTAGAACGTGGTGAGAAAAGGAAGGGAGTGAAAACTTCTGATAGATTTTGATAGTATGATAGTTTAGCAAGTGGCACATCTGAGTCCTTGTGCCAACTATTTATGGACATTGTTTAATTAACTCTAACATAACTTGGTGTTTAAATTATTCTTCCTTTCAATTCCTTTTTATGCCTGAAAAAGTTGAAAAAATAGACAAGTATCTGGCTACACCAAAGAAGGATGGAAGAGAGATTTATGTATTTGAAAGCTAATCTCTTTTACCTAGCTATGTCAATAGCCTAATAAAAGATACTTCTTTTATTACAAACCTAGATGTTTATATCACTAGACCATTATGGTTACAGCAGCCCTAAAAAGTTGAAGAAATAGTTGTTCTTAATAAACAACATAGTGAAGTTCCAGAATTCCTCATTTTGCAGAACATAATTCCAGATTTTATGCCATATACCAGATAAATTTTGCAAGATGCTCAACACCTTGGAAAAGATGACTATTAATTTAGATTTCTCCAGCCTAACCTGTTTAGAGAGGGGTATCAGACATAAGTTATTAGAGTACTACTTAAACTTCCACACTGTTGCATTCTCCCACCCATTTCAGCTCTCTTACCCATCTACTTTGTGTTTGTACTACCTTTGCATTGACTATTTTTAGGAAAAAATTACTTGAGTTATTATACTGGGTCTGGCTGGGATGGAGTTTATTTTCTTCATAGCTGTTGTGTTTTAGATTTGTAACTAAACCCGTGTGAATAACACACTGATATGTTGGCTATGGCTGAACAGTGCTGGCACAGTACTGAGGTTTTCTTTTTCTTATTGCTGCTCACCCTGTGGTGAGTAGGTTGGTGGTGAACAGTAAGTTAGGAGGGGACACAGCCAGGACAGCTGACCCAAAATAACCATAGGGATATTGTCATACCTATGTGCTGGTTTTGGCTGGGGTAGAGTTAATTTTCTTCATAGTAGCTAGTATGGGGCTGTGTTTTGGATTTGTGCTGAAAACAGTGTTGATAACACAGGGATGTTCTAGTTATTGCTGAGCAGTGCTTACACTGAGTCAAGGCCTTTTCTGCTCCTCACACCACCCCACCAGCGAGGAGGCTGGGGGTGCACAAGAAGCTGGGAGGGGACACAGCCAGGAGATATGACCCCAATTGACCAAAGGGATGTCCCATACCATATGACGTCATGCTCAGCATAGAAAGCTGGGGGAAGAGGAGAGAAGGGGGGACGTTTGCAGTGATGGCATTTGTCTTCCCACGTAACCGTTAGGCGTGATGGAGCCTTGCTTTCCTGGAGACGGCTGAACACCTGCCTGCCGATGGGAAGTAGGGAATGAATTGCTTGTTTTGCTTTGCTTGCGTGCGCGGCTTTTGCTTTCCCTATTAAACTGTCTTTATCACAACCCATGAGTTTTCTCACTTTTAATCTTCTGATTCTCTCTCCCATCCCACCTGGGGGGGAGTGAGCTAGCGGCTGTGTGGGGCTTAGTTGCTGGCTGGGGTTAAACCACAACAGTCCTTTTTGGTGCCTGATGTGGGGCTCAAAGGTTTCGAGATAATGACAGGTTTGATTGGAATGTGCTAGATTGAATTTCTATCTGTTATTACTGTTTAGATATTAGTCGGCAGGCTTCTGTGCTTGCCATGGGGCTTGCCTGCCCTACTATATATTAGAGTCTAGTGCTCGTTAGTGGCTGCTTTTTGCTTTCGCTGCTTGCTGTACTGCTGCACTACTGATCATCTGACTCTGCTGTGTCTGGGAGCAATTTGATAACAGCCATGGCGATGTGCCTGGGCTGGCAGATGGCCAGGGCATCGCTGCTGTTTCTGTGCTGCTGTACTGGACAGGCTGGAACTCCAGTGTGAACTCGAGCTGAAGGGACTGTGACCTGTGAATGAGTCCACGTGGGAGCAGGACACCCCGAAGCGTCTGTGGCCGTGGATAAGCCCATGCCAGAGCAGGTACATGTCGAAGCATCTGTGGTGATGGTTATGCCTGTGCCACAGCAGGTATACCTCTGAAGGGATTGTGGTCCAGGGATAAGTCCACACTGGAGAACGTACAGCTGGAAGCATCTGTGGCTGTGGATAAGTCCATGCTGCAGCAGGTACACCTTGAAGCATCAGTGGCTGTGCATGAGGTCATGCTGGAGCACCTCAAAGCGTGTAACCATGGATAAGCCCACGACACCCTATGACATCCTACTCAGTAGTAAAAGCCCAGGGAAAGAAGGAGGAAGCAGGAATGTTTGTGGTTATGGTGTTTGTCTTCCCAAGGAACTGTTAAGTGTGCTGAGGCCCTGCTTTCCAGGAAGTGGCTGGACATCTGCCTGCCAATGGGAAATATTAAAAAAAATTCCTCTATTTGCTTTGCTTGTACGTACAGCTTTGCTTCACTTATAAAACTATCTTTACCTCGACCCACAAATTTTCAGTTTTTGCTCTTCTAATCTCTTCACCATCCCGGTGATGGGAAATGAGCAAGCAACTTGGTGGGTGCTTAGCTGCTGGCTAGGGTCAATCCACCACAGTCATTCTTTAAAATACTATCCAATAATAAAGAACTATGGCATGCCTCCGTTCAATGCTAACTACATATGAACTAGAAGAAAAAAATCAGGTCTGCATAAAAAACCTCTCAAAATCACTGGTAATGTTGCATAATCTATTACTGAAGATAAGATTCTATTAGGCAACAGGCAACTTTTCTTGCAGGATGGAAAAAGCCTGCTAGAGGATAACGTAATATCACATAAAAATTCTACATTGCTTTGATATGTTATGAGCAAGGAAGTGTTCTAAAAACAATGGATGAATGAACTTGTTTAATCATTTGAGGACTTTATTGACTAAGGCACAAAGACAAGTCGGACACTTCTGGAGGAAAGTGACCAATTTATTTGTACAGGTCTGTCAGATACTGCACTCTGCTTGTATTTATCTCCTGCTATTAGAGACTCATAAATGATTACCACCTGTGTACTGCCAAAAACACTAGTCATGTACTTGGATTAGCTAAACAAATATAATCTAAAAAGTATTTTTCATTTATGTGTTTGACTACATCAATAAATTCAAAATGCACAAGGACTCTCCCAAGGTATTTAAATCATGGCATTTGTCCTTTCTATCTACCTAGATATCTATAGATATCTATCTCCTGAGGGTGATTCTCATCTTAAAATGGCCATCTAGGATAGGTGGGCTAAATAGCCCTCTAAAAATGTGGAAGTGCCTATTCCTCTCTAGTGGCTATAGGGGAGACTCCCAAAGGAGAAAAATTCCTCCAGCAGGTAGACAGACCACTACTTAGAAACCAGCCTCTCTACTTTGGTTGTTTGAAAAATTTAGTGTTATAACGTAGGTAGGTCTCTAAATGAGTTTCTCTGAACAAACTGTTTGAATAATGCTTTGAACGTGACTCTCCTAACTTGCCCCTTTACCAATGGTTTCTTTACCAATCGGCTCCAACAGCAGACAGAAAGACACTGTGGAAGAGGCTCTCATCTGAAGAACAGAAGTGGAGAAGGACTAAGAGCAGGCCTATTCCAGCCAGCTTTCCTGAAGCATTGCTGAACTTCTTCAGAAAGAATACTTTAATATTTTCTGTTGCAAAGCTGCTTTCATCAGATCACTGAAAACAAACCTTTTTTTCCACTTTGTGAATGCAGCTGTTCTGTGGGTCCCTCATTAGTGTAAATGAAGCAGGAAACAGGGATATCTCAAACCCTTGTTTTTCCTGCCTCTGGCCACATGAAAAAAAAAAAAAGAAAAGTTCCAGCCACTGGAGTGTGACTTTCCTCTTTATGTTTTCCTATAGATTTCATGAGGAACTAACAGATGTGGTCAGAAAAAAAACAAACAGCTCCTGAAGCTACCAGTTCTGAGAGTCATGTTGCCAGAAGTAATGCCTCTAGCATGCAGCCAAGTTATGCAGAGACAAGTTAAATCTTAAATGCGTTGATGTCTCCTGTCAGACTTCTGTCTCCCCCAATTATCTCCTGTGTGTCTTTCAGATCAGTAGCTTTCTCATGCAGTGATCACTTCCAATCTATTTTAATAACACACTCAGCAAACTAAGGTCCCTTTTCCTGATGTAAATAATTCCTGCGGGAACCATTTGAAAATTTCCTAGAAGACCATCCTCAATCAGAGGTTGCTGCTCCATCGACATCAAAACTTCCTCTGGCAATTTGATGATTTTGCTGAAATATGGGTTGAAATTAAAAGGTAATAAATGTTTCAAAAATGACGACAAAGTTTCATTTTTCTTATTGAAACTGAGCATTTTGAGTTTTCATTTCTTCATATTAAAACCACGGGGTTTTCTTCCACATTATAAATTAGAGAATCATAGGATCACAGGATAATGCAGGTTGGAAGGGACCTCAGGAGGAGGCTAGTACAACCTTTTGCTCCAACCAGGGTCCCCAAGACGTCCGACTAGGCTTTTCAGGGCTTCATATGGTCAAGGCCTAAAAACCTCCAGGGATGGAGACTGCACAGTCTGTCTGGGCAGTCAATGCCATCACTCAACTGTCCTCATGGGCAAAAAAGTTTCTCCAGTCTGAACCTCTGTTGCTTCTATTTCTACCGATTGTCTCTTGTCCCTCAATGCACTGCTGTGAAGAGCTCAGCTACAGTTACAGCTCCTCGATAACTTCCCCTTGGTCACTGGGGGCTGCTGTTTGGTCCCCCCAAACCTGTCTCTGCTCCATACTGAACAAGTTCATCTCCCCCAGCTTCTCCACACAGGACAAGTGCTCTAGCCCCCACCATCTTAGTGGCCTCCACTGAACTCTCTTCAGTTTACCAGCGTCTTCCTTGTATTGTGGAGCCCCAAACTGGGCACTGTGTCCACAATCTAACAAGTGGTGAGTAGAAGAGGGTATTCCCTTCCCTGGATCTCCTGGCTCTGCCCTGTTCATACAGCCCAGGGTGCTGTTAACCTTTTTGCTTCCAGGGCATCCTATGGGGCCATGCTCAGCCCTGGTGCCCAGCAGGACCCCCAAGAACTTTCCTGCAGAGCTGCTTCCCAGGCAGGCAGTGCCCAGCCTGTGCTGTTGCAGGGGCCTGTCATACACAGGTGAGGAGCTTTGTGTTTGTCCTTACTGAATTTCTTTAGGTTCCTGCTGGCTTACTCCTACAGCATGTCTTGGATGCCTTTGAATGGCAACAGAGCCCTAGAACGCATCTACGCCCCCCCACACCCCCCTCCCCCAAAGGGGTACCATCAGCAAACTTGATGAGAGTGCACTCTGTCATCTTCTTCTGGTCCCTGACAAAGATATTAAATGGGACAGTCCCAGGACAGAGCTCTGTGGTACCGCACTTGTTACTGGGCTCCAGGTAGAGAACATTCCATTAATCACCACCCTCTGAGCATGATTATGAAATGATTTTTTTATTCATCTGGTTGTCCACCCATTCAGAGTATAAAAGCACAATTTGGAAACAAGAATATTGTGGGATACAGGGTCAAATCACCTTCTTCTCCTTCATTTTCCCAGAAATCATAGTATATGTTTCTGAATGCAAAAGCAGAAGAGATTTTTACTTTGTCAAGGAATATTAGTTTGAATGGTTCAAAATGTTTCTGTCTTTAAATTTCATGAGAAACTCTGACAACTTTTGGACACTAAATTGGAACCAAACTAATTTGCCTCTGGAAGAAAAATTCTGTGTTTTAACCAGACATATTAAATACTGCATGGGGAAGGTGTCTCTGCTGATCTGTGGGACAGTTCTTACTGTCCAGGCAAGGCATCCTGGGAAACATTTGCTTCCTTCTACCAGTGTCTCATCAACTCAGTCCAAACTGTAGCATTATTACTTGTACTGGACTCATAGCAGTGAATGGCTTGGTTCATTTTATTGTTCTAACTTTTCTTATCCCTTCTGAATTGCTGTCATTCTCAGTAAGATTTGGCACATCCAGGCTCTGACCACTAATTTCCTTTGCATTATAGATGAGGCAATAAATTCGAGGAGCATAAAGTATTTAGGATGTTACTCCCTATGCCTTTCCATGTAATTTGTTTACCATTTTACAGTGGGGTGGCAGAAGCTCATGCACTCATGCTGTGTGCCTTACATGATTGTGTGATAAGGCATAATTGCTATTTAGCAATTCTGCTGAGACCCGGCATCTTCTCTGCAGTGCCAAGGCCTTGGTTTTAAAAGGTCTAACAGAAGCACACAAGTCCTTACAAGGAACATAGCTGAGGCTGGTGCTCTAAAAAGAGTACTAGCCCTTAGCTAGATGGACAGTGGTTTATGACATGGAGCATTGATTATTAACATTACTAAAAGTTTTGTCAAGCCCCTTAAGGATTTTAAAGATATATAAAATCCTAGAGACTTCAGGGTAAGTTGATATATGTTTTAAATACCTGTGAACTAGGTAAATGTGTTAGCTATTCAATATAAGGAGGAAGAACGGAAGTAGTTTTACATAGCTGAAGGTGAGGCCATGTCCACCCATAATCAAATGTGTGAAACTGTAGAACCAAACACTGGTGGGAAAACCAAAGCAAATATACTCCAAGGTTGTACCTTGGAACAGGTCTTCATAATGTTAACTCAAATAAACACTGCTTTAACAGATAATTGGTAAGTGTACTTATTTATTTAATTTATTTAATTCAAAGCTTAATAGGAGCCATTAAGTTGTACGTTGTTCAAATAACCTTGGAACCTCAGGGCTGCCCTGGGGCAGGCACTGGGCCAAGAACTTCTCCATTGTCCACTTTCACTTAAACCTGTCTCTTGCTTCTTTATTTCACTAGCCTCTAAATATTTAAATAATCTTTGGGCATAAGTACAGCAGGCAATGGAGCACAGCTCAGAGAAAACTGGTTGCAGAATGAGAAGCAGTAGAAGCACATCAATGGAGCATTGGTGTTATTCACCTTGCTGAGGGCCAGAGCTGGATCACAGCTTGATGTTAGCTTGGCTGGATCTCTCTGAGGACACAGGCTTGCCCCTCTACCCTCTCTGCCTTGTACTTTTGTGGAGGAACCCTCCTTCCCATGCGAGTTCAGGGATACATGGCAGTGTGCACGGTACACCCACTACACAGCATCCTTTTTAACAAATTTCTTAGGCTGTGGGAGCTGTTGTTTATCACTGGCCACTGCTGGTCTCTTGTTTGTAATTCACGTGGCTGAGCTGATAGATGGGTGAACTCCTTATTTCTCTGACTGATCTTAGTTCTACAAAGGTCAAGGGATAGTCTTTTTGTAAGCTCATATTACTTTACCTGCACTGGATAAAAGTAGATTGTAGAATGATTGAAATGCTGATTTGCCATGAAGCCATTTAGCTTTTGAAGGTACTGGCTGGTTATTTAGTTCCTTCAAGTAATCAAATGGATCCTGTTAGGGAATACAAATATCCCCACCCCTCAGGGATTCTTATCAGGGAAAAAGAAATATGTTTGACTCTTACTAGAGTTCAAGCTCTTTAATTAGCATGTTCATGGGACACCAAGAACACTTTAGTTCTGTCCAAGCCCTGTGTTAGAAAATTTAGTGCTGTCTCTCTGTGTATTAAGGACAAATTTGATGAAAGCCCTGCTGAGATCTGCTCATCAGTCCTAGTGGGTCTGCAACGGGATTTTACTCTTAGAAGTCAGGAATGTAGCTTTGCATGGTAGTGATATGCTCTGCTGATTTCTTGTATTCCTCTGGTAATTTCCTTCCTAACAATGTTTGCTTCCTTCTGAAGCTGAAGGCTTTGGGGAATTTTCTGAAACTGTCAAATCCCATTCTTTGTCAGTTACATTTCTTGCTATAAAAGATAAACTTTGTTTATCCATTGCTCCAAAACATGTTTATTTCAGTTTTATCTGTTTGGACTACATTTTCTATTTATTAGCCCAGATACCTAATTAATATAAAACCTTTTGTAGCTAGATTAATTGTTAATTTCTTCTTCTCCAATCCCTGCCAATTCAACACTGTCTGGACAATCTTGTTTTCACTTCCAAGCTACTGACAAATATGTTGAGGGCTGGCAATTCCACACTTAGCAGAATTGAGTAAAGAAAAAGAAAAAACAAAACATTTTTCTTGCAGGAATCCCAAGTCACTAATTTCTCCCTGGGAAATAAACTTTACAAGGATGATTTTTCTTCTTTTTAGATTAAACTAAGTGAAACTGGATTTCTTACATTTTTAAAAACTTTTGCCTCCTGGAAAATAACAAGAAAGTATTTACCAGTTTTTACATGTCTCATAGACTTTCTATAAAAAAGAGAAAAGAAAAAAAAAGAAAAAGAAAAGAAAAAGAAAAGGAAAGTAAAAGAAAAAAGAAAAGGAAAAAGACAAAATGAAAAAGAAAAAGGAAAAGAAAAGAAAAAGAAAAATAGAAAAATAGAAAAAGAGAGCGAAATTTTATATACATAAATTAGATTTTCTGAGTGTAGGTGCAACCAGACATTCTACAGAAACATTATATACTTGTTAAAGACATACGTATCTGGAACAACTGGGAAGTCAAATATTTTGTATTTGTTATGAGAGATCTTTCACAGCAGACACCACAAGGTATTTTATGAATAAATGATAAAACTATGTTAGAATACAGAAAAACATGGAACTTGAGAAACTCATTTGGTTTAAATAATCAAACTTAAGAATATGTATCAGCCTTCAGCAAAAAGACCATAGCATCGTTTAATGAGTTGGTAAAGATTTCCATAAACCATATGCAAAGCAGTTAATGGTTTAGTCAACATAGGAACATCTTGACGTCCAGAAAAGCCTGCAATCTTGTGATTAGTGATCTAATCATCTTGGAAAACGAAAGGTGTGGATTTGACTCCGTTTGAGCCTACAGGGGGGCTGAGTTTGTACAAGTGACGTATATAGATGTCTTTGTGAATGTGTAGATGTCTTTGTGAATGTATAGATGTCTTTGTGAATGGGCTTCAACTTCCTTTAAAACAAACCAACACACTTTTTAGAGAAAGGGCTTAACCAAATGGCCTGTTTGGGACACCTAGGATTCTAGTCATTATCTGAATTACTGCTAAATCTAAAAGCTATATACAATCAAGTATAAAGGGGTGGAGTTTCAGAGACAATTTTGTCCTCAGCATCCCCTGTTAGAAACATGGGTTAAAAAACTTTGGCTCCGCCTGATGGACCACAGACCTGCCACAGTAGGCTGTTTTACTTTTCCTGGGGGATAAGAGAGGTGGGTTAGAAATTTTTCCATCAGCCTCACAGGAAGATTGTCCATCAGGTAGGTAATGCTTTTTTGGTTTTCTATGCCATCTTCAGAGCTGTTTTACGGCACAGTGTGAGGGAAGAGCATCAGAGCCCAGGTCTGCCCTGACAATGGCTATTCATTTAACATTAAGAAAGGTCCTACTCATATTTCGTGGTGTTATTGCAAAGTATATTTGCTGAAATAACTGGCAGTAATCCAGGTGTTCGCAAAGGTAAGCGAGACCAAAAGTGACTGTCATCTATCATTCTTCATGACCTTAGGTTGTTTTTAAATTGTTTTGAGGATGTAGGCCTGACTAAGCAATTTAATGAATGTGATCAAGTATTTCTTTTTTGCAGAAGTTAGTCATTGTGCTCGAGTTTTTTCCTGTTTTGAATATTCATTCTACCTAACTTTTAGTATCTAACTTAGGGGTCCAAACTAGGAGACTGCCTCCTCTGAGCACCCTTTATCATTAATGGGAAAAAAGTAGATGGCTCATCCTGGATTAATTCCATGTAAGTAGGGCAGCTGAATTGCTGGGTTCTCCATCTTTTGAATGGAGAGAGAGAGAGATAGGCTGTGCCTTCAGCAGGCTCTCTCCCTCTGGAGATGTCGACCTCCCTCTATTGAAGTACAAAAGCAGCCGGAGGAGACTAGCCTCTCCAGGCAGGCACCTAAATCTGATTTTCCTTAAGTTAGTCTATGTGATTAAATCTATTCATGTGTGAGTTTTATTTTCATTTTTATACGTTTTATACAACACTCTCTTATTTATTCTGAAGTGGTTCAGTGGGAAAACTTTTTGATTACGTGTTGTTTTGAATACTCTACTTTCCTAAAGCCTGCCCACCAAGGACCCCATACACTTACCTATGCCAATAACATAGCTAGAGGTTCAAAGAGAGAGGTCAGAGTGTCTCTGACTAAGAAGTCCTGGGAGTGACATCTAGAACATTAATCCTGGGCACAATCAAGATAACTTGTTAAAATTTAGCACAGAGCTAAGTGAGGAGGACTATGACTCCTCTGTCACTGTTAGAAATTGCTATTCTTCACATAAATTGTTTTTGTCACAAAGTGTTTCTGAAGTGCAGTTGGAATGCACTTACAATTGGATGCAATTACCTCAGAAGGCAGATACTTAACAAATATTTCCCTTGGGAAGATACTGTGAGACTTACCTGTTTACAATGAGAAACTAGACCCTCATTGTCTCTGTCCTTACACACATACTCACATACATCTAGGTTAACACTCCAGTCCTTTTCATATCTATTCAATGTCATTTTAACAGTTTAGGCTGTTGATGCAGCGGTCTTTATAGTCCTATTAAAATCCTAAAACTCAACAGCCAGCCTTGGTAAGCTGGAATTCCCTAACAACCTGAGTTTTGGGACAAAACCTTCATTTCTGCTTGCAGCTGTTACAAGTCAGACAAATTCTTCACTGTCATTGTGGTGCATGGAAATGTATTCAGGATAGACGTAAGGAGCCATTTGGCTGTGTGGTTGCTGCCCTTATCAGATTCCCAGCAGTGGTTTCCATACTAAGTCATGCTCATGGGCAGCCTCCATCTTTCAGTCTGCTGCATCCACCCACCAAACTTATCCCAGCTCTGTTTCATTTTCAGGGACAAACATGAAATGAATGTTAAGTGGATTTTGTAAGTGATGTCATCTTCCTTGTGATGAAGCTTCCTTGGGAATGTTTCTGCTCAACAATTCGATTCAGCTATGTTGCCTCCAAGATCAATGAATTCCCTTACTTTTGGGGCATATAGGCGGTCATCACTTAAAGAGCTGTCCAGAAAGGGAGAAGATTTTACTGCTTTGGAAAAATTTTCAGTATGCAACATTTTTTCTTTCAATTCTATCTCTCCATCTCTATCTCTGTCTCTGTCTTTATGTCTTTGTTTCTTTACATCTCTCAAGAAAATATAGAAATGCATATATGTTTGCCAGCTGGTAATTAAAAGAATATTCTAGTTCAGGTGTTGCCATGCCACCAAAATATTTAATTATTTTTTAAATTCTCTAGTATAAATTTTTTAAAAGTGGGCTATGCATTATTGTGGCATTTTGTTACTAAGACTTTATTTTTTCATTTTCAAAAACATTAAACAAGACTTTTGAACATGTTTTTTTAACCGGAGATATTTATCAAGACCAAATATTTCTCTCAAAAAATATTGCATTCAATGAAATGACATTTTTCAACCATTTCTTCAAAATATCACCAGTAGTTCTAGAGGGTTTTGCAAGAAAGTGTTGTAGTAGACCCTACTAGGGTGGTAGTGGTACACCTCAGTAAGTCTTCCAGAATTTGTGCATGACTACAAATGTGACAATATTACCAGTTCCTAAAGCACCACTCCTACAGGAGCTGAGATTGCAACCCAGCTACTGGCATTGAGGATGACACTTTTTGATCCAACTCTTCTTTCTTGCATAATAAGCTGTATTTGTTTGGTTATGTTTGTTTACTGAGACAAGAAGCTGCTGTATCACTGTGTTGTCTGCAAATGGAAGAAAGCTGTTTCTTCATATACATGATGTAAACATATTGTAGTTATTTTTTTAGATGAAGAATATGATGTGCCCACTTTCCCATTGCTGTAATTGCTTTATAAATATGATAATAAAGAATAGTTTTGGATCAAATGAGGAAAACACCTCTCTTTCCTCTACTTTCTGGTACAAATTGGAAGCAAGGAAGAAAAATTCATGTTGCCTGACAACTCTGGTCATAATGAGGACTGGCCTTGTATTATATCCTCATCACAGGTATCTTAAGTTTAGTTTACAGCTTTCATAATGCTTCCCCTTACCCGTATCTTCCTTCCTTTCCTTCTTCCCTCCTTCTTGTCTTCTTTTTCTTCTATTGGAAATCACAGTTCTGTATTACAGTCTTGGGCTCTGTCAGGCTCTTCCTAAGGCTTATTATTTCAGACCTTCATCTTTCCTTCCTTTAACTTTTACCTCTCTTAATACTCAGGCAAAGTTTCAGCTTGTTTGATAATATATCATGCATAGCATAAAGACGCTGCATCCAAGTGGCACAGAGATCAAACTTCCTGTTGGGGAGGATAATATTTCCAAAGGAGGATACATAACTACTTACAAACATACATTGCATTGTGGAAGAAATGTTAAGGGGGAGAGCCAGAGGGAAAGAGGTGTGCGGTGTTTCAGAACTGCCCTGAAGAGCAGCTCTTCAGTGTACCCTGACCTCAGGCTCTACGTGCGAGTTTTTTGAAAAGGTAATAAAAGTGATTAAATCCATTGTGATTGGAGCTTTGGACTCTGAATATTCTCTGCACAGAAGGGAAAAAGGAAACACACTGAGTTCTTTTTTATAGGAAGTGAAGTTCTTTGCAGAAGTAATCAAGCTGAGAGCTGTGTGGTTCAAAGGCAATTTGAGTCACTCATAAGGAGTATCCTCTGTAGTGACTGAGGGGTAGTGAAGAACGAACCTCTTAATGCATGATCATGGGGAGCAAAGTAGACATAGGATAAAAATTTTAATGGTATCCAACAGATTAAAGAATCTATGTTTAATTAAAAAAAAAAATTCTTAGGTTGCTAAGTACTGAGGTACACTGAGAGTGAGAGAGATGTAGAATCCTAAGTAACTTCTGGGCATTTGGATGCTTTTTGATGCTAAAAATACATTTTATTCAGCGTAAAGAGGGGGAGTAGCTTTCATCTACCTTCTCCCATGGTGAATCTTAGGTCAATGGAGTTACACTGTTATAAATGTTGTAGAATCAAGAGCAGCTCTCTCCCCTGCATTTTCACCTGACATATATTTATTAAAATCTAGATTTTCTGATTCGTTTTAAGTTTTAGAATCAATACGTTATATGACAGTTGAACTGGTCTCATGCACATTTTTGCCTGTATAAATCCTAAGATCTTTATAATGTACCCGGCTTTCTTTAACACCTGATGGTGAACACAGAAAAAAGGAAAACCACATCTAACTAAGAAGTCTGGATAGAGAGTAATAGTGATCCTGAGATGTATTATTTTACAAAGGAAATATCCAAATGGGTGCTATAAGACAATTTGGAGTATTTTGAGTTCAAATTGAAAATGAATTTCCCTTTGCTTATACAACCGATTAGGTGAGGAGAAAAATTTATCAATCATCAATAGTGTCCTAAGAAGAGATTAGCATTCTTTTTTGGTATTTTTAGGAGTAAAACAAGACTATACAATTCCTTGAATTTTCCAAGGGTTTAATAATCCAGAGATTATTAAACTGTGGCACAGGAAATGCTAGTGACTGAATCCAGTCCACAGAGCTGTATGAAATTCTTGGTCTTCCAGTATTTTGTATTAAACTTTTGATGATACGTTATGTCATGGTCTGCAAGAATACTGATGGTCAACAGTGGTCTGTTTTTGGAAAGAGGATGGGGACTTTTCTCAGCAATTTAAGCCCAGACATTTTAGTTGGCTATTGCTCCTGCCAGAAGACCCATGTCTCTATATCCTCGTTTTATCCAATCAGGGTAGATAAGCAGTGAATGTTCTGCCTTCATTCATTTTACTGTTTAGATACAGACATTCCTGACTTGTATTTGGATTTTGAACTGTTCTGATTAGTTTTTAAATTACTTTATGCCTTCAACATAGTGCTCAATCACTGTGCTTCCAATAAGAGATTAAAGAAAATCCTACAAGTCAACCACTCTATCATTAGAAATGGAAAATCAGGATGGATTTCGATCAGAAGTGAAGTCACTGCACAACATTTTTAGAAAAACAGAACATTCTGTGTTGCAAATAGCATTCATATTCCCAAATAAATTATTAATAAGAGAGACTTCCCTTTTCTATTACCAGTAGAGCTTAACCATGTAGATTGTAGGCATTGTTTTAAAAGGGAAGAGGTGTAAACAGCATCATATTGTTAAAGTGCACACTCTAGGTCAAGGAGCCTGAAGAGCCTCAAGCATAAACCAGCAGTACTGAAATGTATTCAACTCTGGGAACTCCAACACATTATCAAATTACTGCAGCTTAGCAATTTATCATATACCAGGTTGCAAGTACCTGCCCATATATGTACTATGACAAGTGCATAGTAACGCAGTTTACCTTCACCCTTTTTCATCGTTAGCTGACGTAACTTGAATGACCTCTTATTTGCCATGGACTGAGAGTGTGCTCAAGAGAGTGTTAGAGCTGCTCAGTACTGTGACAAGCTGTGATAGATTTAATTATAAATTTGAGCTTTAGAAAATAATATAGTAAACTGCAAAGCTACTCATATTAGCTGTGAAGGACATTCCTATTCCAACTCTAGGCCTTCAAAGTGTACTCGGTTTCATAGTACAACATTATCCTTGCAGGTTTTGGCAAGGACATAAACAGAGGTACCAAAATATCAGAAGAAACTTTATACCAGAATTCCAGATCTGGTTTGCCATCTGTTTAAAAATTGGCTAATAAGCCTCCCATGCTACAGAGAGTCCTGCTTTTTCTGTGAGACGATCAGCAAAGTTCTGCAACTGCTTTTTCCTGACAATAATGGAGGATAATAAGGATGTTGTTAGAAGAGTCCCTGAAATCATAAATAGCAAAAAGCACAGAAGCTTGAAAAGATGGCAACATAAGCAATTGAAAACAGTATGTGGTGTGAACAGGCCACAAATGTCAGACTGTGTAACTTTAAGCTGTGCTGAAAAAACAAAACTCAGTCCAGGAGAATGCACTCATTCTGCAGATACCATATTTGGAAAGGCTTTCCAATATCAGAAAAGAAAAAATCACACTGAGTTAAGAGAAACAAATGCTATTCTTGTCTGTACTCTGCAAGCACATTCATTTAGGTATACACATTTTATTGTGGCGGTGCTGACTTCTATGGCAGACATTAAGCTATGGTGGGCAGGTGTATATTCAACGAAAAAAGATAGGAGTTTATTTCCTTTCAAAGTAACAGCACTAGCATTCAGGAAGCAGCAGTCATTGGGGCTGGCAATACAAAGTCCAAGGGCACAGTCAAGCATAACATAACTCTAGATGTCACAAATAAATAATAATTTTTAAAAAAGCAGTATCTGGCTGTAGGAGATGTTTTTACCTCTCTGTCTGTTCACCAGCTAATGCTGAGACAGCAGTATAAGTAGATCATATACTACAAGAACTGTAGAGATATTTTCCAATGAGACAGTGTTTCATTGGAAAACATGAATTGGTTGAGTCTAAAATATTTCACTGAAAACCTCCTGAGTTTTAAGTAAGCAAACCTTCACCGAAAGCACAGTAAAGCCCCACATAACTCTGTCTAGATTCCTGGCGTGTTAGTCCTAGTGTAGCAGCTCTGGGACACCTAATGCACTAACGCTAACCATGCTGCCTGCATGCTCAACGTTGCTGGCTCTACCTGGCATTGTGCCTGTTATGTTTGGGAGAACAAACCTGATTCTGTCAATAAACCTAGTTCCTGTCATGGAACCTGGAAATGTCTGATTCCCAGTTTTGAGTCAGCCTGCCTGCAGGCTTTCCCTCAAAGCGTGGGCCACGGGAGTACCTGTGTGCCCTGTGTGATGCACACTGCCTGGCAGCACAGGCTCGGGAGGATGATTTTCAGGACAGGCAGCTACTGCAGAAGACAGAGCCAGAAGTCGCAGGACGTGCAGCTCTACCCAGATCTCATCTCTGGCCCTGTGGAAGTGAAGCTCTGGAAAGACCAATGTAACAAACAACAGTAATTTGAGACAAACAGTCCCCAAGGATTCAGTATGTAGGACTAAGGCATTCAACTTTGGAGATATGACTGCATCCCATGTAACAGTTCCATGAGATAGAGGGCTGGCTTCTATGGAGAGCGATGCAGTTATTCCCCTCACACTCACACTTTTTTAACACCACATGTAGTGGCTCACCTCTAACTATATGCTGCAACAGAACAAGAAAATATCTGAATTCCCTAGAAAAGAAAAATAAAGCAAGTGGTTTTCCAGTCAGCTGCACTTGTCACACGTTTTCTGTAGGGTAATAAGTATTCTTACATCTCAGACTCCATCTAGTACTTCACAGAGGTAAAATTCTCCTGGCAAACTTAAGTTACAGGCACAGCTCTGTCTTTGTCTGGCTTTGTCTACACGAGTTTTGTGCTGAGGTTGACTGGTTTAGAAACAGATCAGGTTAAATAAATTCAATCCTATTATACTGAATCAAAAAGATTTTTATTTTCCAAAAGCAATCTACTCCCTACTCTTATCATGAGTTTGATATCACTAACTTCACCTATTTAAAATAATTAGGTAGGCATGTAGTATAAACTTATTTCTACTGTCCATCCATAGCTGATGGGAAGACACGGACATTACCAGTTCCAGTTTTGTTAGGAACTGGTCTTTTGTAGGATGAATTCATTCTGGTAACCTTCACCCCTGTATTGTGGACAGCTTTGACTAGGTTAGATGACAAGCTTAGACTAGTCAATTATTCTTTTAAACATCTTAGGTCTATCCTTAAGAACAGTCTTGTTCTCTTTGTTTTAAAATTTAATCTCTCATGGAATATTCATGAGTTTATCAGACATTCAAGGAGCAAAGCAGTGTGCAGTGCTAAGCAGAGGACCATATAGAAGAACCTGCTCCCTCTAAGCTCCATCTAAGCCCTTCTGGGTGGACTGCTGGGGAGCTTCCTCTTTGTGTCATCTTTGCATTATTACTATACCCAGGGCTGAGAACTATTCCTGGAGAATTTTCTGCTGAACAAACAGCTGGAAAGACAGTTTTCATGCTGTACAAGTTTGCTTTTCCAAGGTATTTCATTAATTTTCATTAATTTTTCTATTGTTTCCTGCACTATGACCTCTCTGCATTTTGTATCAATTATGTCAATTCACAAGCAAAGTTCTGTGAAATTCCACGCAGGATATGTGTTCTTACAAGATATTTAGAGGAGGGTTTCTCTAATAGATTGCAGTCCCTTGTTGACATCACTGAGATTTAAAGTTGGATAGAGATATAGCAAGTGAATTATGAAAATACATTTGACCAATAGCTTCCCTTTCTTATTGAGGTATTACATTATATTTACTTTTTACTTGGAATTCTGTTGGACCATAATTCTTCTGCAAAGGAGTATATTCTTCAGCAGGTTTTGTGGCCTGGGAATCCTTGAACCTCATTAAGAGCTAAACAGTGTATGATAAGGGCCCCTTTTGCCTTCATTCTTAGTGTTGTGAAAACAAAAATAAATATAATGCATAATAGAATGAAGGTCTTTATTTTCTTTAAAGGTTCATTATGGAGGGCTACATTATACAACACAGCATCAATAATGGCCAGTTCCTCAAGACTAAGCATTGCACACAATCTAAGATAATTATGCGTGATAAAATGAAATACTTCTTATACGCTATTTTTACAACATCTCCTTTATGTAAGGGAAAGGGGACTTCTAAATGTTTGAAATCTTTCCAAAAGCAGACAAATTATTTTTTTCTGGGATTAGGTGAAGTATCAGGAAACCTCTCAATCAATAATTCAATTTGCCATTTCTCAGAATTAATCCTCTTCTTATTGGCTTTCCCCCTCTTGCACTGATAGTCCAGATAGTGCTGCAAGACTGCAGAGCAAAAGAAATACATTCTTTCAATGTTTTAAATGATAATGGTGAAAATAATTCAGACCGACTGAAGGCAGAGGCCCTAATGCAAACCAAGGCAGTCTATGGCTACTATTATTATTCTTACATACTCTTTCTTTGGTGGAGGAAGAGAGAGTATACCAGCAACCAAATTTCCATAAAGTGCAGTGGTTTAGTGATCATTTGCCAGGGCAGAAATGGTGGATAAAACAGAATTGTTGACTCTGCATGAGATTCTTGGGAAATCTTACAGTTGAAGGTAAATCTATGTGCAAGGAAGGTTATAATCATGAGCTCAATTTTTGTAAGACAGAGTGGGAACTGGGTGCTCTGCCACATTAGAGCACTTCAGAGAAAATCTGTATATTGGGCAACATTAGTCTTGGTTTCCTTAGGAATAGCTATTGGGTTCCCCATAGGGGTAAGCACAGTGGTAACATGCTTTGTATTACACACCTGTAGATGATGGTGAGCTCTGGGTGACAACTGCCATGTAAGCACACATTAAGGGGGTTGTTTGTTTGTTTGTTTGGGGTTTTTTTAGAATCTTTAAAAAAGAGAGTAAAATTTCATCTACTTACATGGATCTAAATCATTGCTGCCAAGAGTAACCAAAGAATAATATGGAACAAAGACTTAATCTGTAGGATCCCTGACAAGGGAGTACCATCTGGGAAAGTTCAGTGGAACACCCAGACAGGAAAAAAAATCAAGGGAGATTTTTTAATTAATAGACCTTTACAATACTTTTTTTAAAAAAATAAACTAATAGAGTCCTGCTTCTGTGGAGGCTTCTGGTACCCTATCCACAGAGCTAGACACATTTTTTAATCAATGGCAATTTGGTCCCAAAAATGAATTTTGGAAGGATATAAATTATTAGTACATTTATGAGAAAAAAGGTATTTTAAATTTTGTAAATATACTTCATTTTAATATTTTGTTTTGGAAATAAGTGTCCAAACATGTCATTTTGACAGCTGTAATGCAATATTTTTGTTTGTTTTGAAATGTCATTTTCCGTTTTTTAAACTGAAAGGAAACAGTTTTTCAGTATTTCAGAGGTAAATGAATCAACCATTTCAGACTGATCCAGCAGCAGTTTGCTTTTGTTTATTTTATTCCAAAATGATGTGAATAAACTCCATTCCCCCACTCAAAATGATATATACGCTGGATTTCCTTTTGGGCCAAATCAATTTATTTTTTTGTGATATTTCAGCTACCAGAGTTCTCAGACATGCCTGCCCTTGGCTCAGGGTCCCCTCATTTTTCAAGGTCCCAGACCTGCAAAAAAATCTTGGTAAATTCCAGTGAAACACTGCCATCAGCTCAGCAGAAGTTAGCTGAACTCAAGTTGTTTTGAATTAAATACATTTGGCAGGCAAAACTGTCGTTTCCCCACCTTTGGGACTACTCTTTGAAACCACTTGTTACAAGAGAGGGCTGCTTGTAAATTGTTCTCACTTACAGCAAGGGAGAAGACTAGCATGATATTTTTTTAGGATTAAGGGAATTGAAGTGTTGCTTAAAGTCACTCTTGCACCCTTTTCCTCTGCTCTTTTTTATAGGTATGATGGAGCAACTTGGCCAAACATTTCATGGCTGAAAAATCAGCATCGCAGGAATCATTAAATAATTAAGCATAGTGAGCTCTCTGACCCTGGCAGAAAACATGGCTATTTTTCAGTAAAATTGAAAAGTGGTCAATGTTCTTTGCGTGCTGTAGCATGGAGCCATTCCAAAAATGTAATTAAGCCTCAGTGGTACTTTTGTCAAATTCTCCCCATTTATGGCAACATGTTTTGTGGATCTGGTTTTAGAAAAAGGAGTTAATCTCACTTGAATTAATGGACTTTTAGCCTTTTCAAACCCTATTGTATTTCCCCCATTGTGAACCAATCCCACTTAAGTAATGTGAGTACTACAGAAACACAAACATATAATAGTGTAGATGTTCATGAGCTAAAATTTCCTCAGGTGCTAGATTTAACATATACTGTATTAGCTAGCTGCCTGATAAATTGTTCCTCTGTTAAGTGCAAGAAATTACACAAAACAATTTAATTTTTCAGTTGTTTATTTGACATCTTGTGCAGGTCAGTTTTACTGCTGATACTCTCTGTCTTTATTTTACTTCTCTCACATCTGAGCCTGAAAAGAAGACATTAAAATTAAAAGGGAAATGGACTATAGAAACTATGACTTAAACAGGACTACCCACATCTGCTAAATATGAGGCACCTGGGAGTCTTGCAGTTAAGGTAAGACTGGGACTCAGGAGATTTTGGCTTAGTTTCTATATTTGCACCACAAACTTTTATTCCACATGCCCGGTTTTCCCACTGCAACCCTTCTGCCAGGTCTTGATTGGCAGCAAGAAGTTGATTTAAATTTGAGGAGATTACTACAAAAACTCTTGGGAGAGTTATATTAAACTTCCTGGTGTTCTGGGAGCAAATTTTTCACACTCACAAATGTGAATCAAGTAGCTTAAAAAGCAATTTTTTAATTAAGGAAGTAAAGAAAACTCTTACAACGCAGAGGAACATGATAATGATAACCAATTCTTGAAGCATAACATGCTCTTTTAAAATGTCTTCTCTAAAGAAAATCTTACGCTTTATGCTATACCTAATGCCACTTTTTGCCCTTGCTACTTGTTTCCATTAGCCATTCCTTGCACTGCACTGGTACTTCACAATCTGATGAAGGTAACTTTGGTAGCTTTACTTCCAGTTTTCAGTTCTCAGCAGAGCTGGTGCAGTGTTGCAAACTAACTGCAGCCTTTTTAGCTCACAAAAAATCTTAAGCAGTTTCTTCTTAAGGTTGCATATGGTCCCCTGCCTTCTTATTCTCTTTTCCAGCCTTTAGCCTTTGTGCTTCAGTTCTGGAAGTAAAAGCTATCAGTTGTGTGAGGACTCACCACAGGCACATTCAGAACTGCCTAGTATGGTTCTGTTTAACTAACCTTTGTTGTAAAGCAACTTCTTTTTACACCCAAGTGCTTCTGAGTTGTTACATCTCTCCATGTGCAAAGCAAACATGTTTTAGTTTGCTCATCAGTTCTTTTTATCTCTTTCTCCTTCACTCCACCAGATGTCAATAGAATGACCTTCCCTTCCTGGACATCCCTCCTCTAGATTTTTGGGTGAAGGCTTGTGTGGGTTTTACTTTCTCTTTAGGCTTCAACATCAGCAGGGTACGTACTTTTCTACCTTAATGTTCACTCAGGTGGCTCATCTGCCTAGTTTTACCCTGGACATTTTGCTTGCCAGCAAAACAGCTCAATTTTGCACAAAGTTGTTGATTTTTGCTTGTGCTTAATGAAGGAAAGCACAGTGGTTTGAGTTTTTACATACAGGAAGGGGAGGAGGAGAATCAATGGTGAGATGAGGCTACTCCTGAAGGGGATTCATCCTTCAGATAGCTTTCCATTTCTGAACTGTAGTATGCAATTCATATTTCTCCTTGACTACAATGAATGTATGATCATCTTAGAACAAAATCAGGTCTCCTCACCTCTGGGTCTTTTGCAAGACATCATAAACCATTGGTGATCAAGCTTTAGTCTTTTCACCGTGGCATAGGGTTAAGGCATTTTTTTGCTTTTCTAGAAAATCAGTGTTTTCTGAAAGATAGCGGCCAATTCTTCCCCAATCTCTTATTCAAATAGATTTTGATAACCGTCTTCAGCATCCTGGATTGTGACATCCTGAGAAAATGCAAGAACCAGGCCATTTTTGCTGCTGAAGGGAGTCAGGATTCATCCGGCTCCAGCAGTCAATTAGGGAGAGCAGCAGTTCCTGGTAACTAAAGTGCAGAATGCAACATAGCCACAGTTTTGGGAGGACTGGCAATACTAATGTCATATAGGAATGAGGGCTGGGACCAGGGGACTTAGGAATCAAATGCTAAACGCCTTGGGAGGGAGGAGGTTTAAAGGATTGAGTGAGGATTAAGTTGGTGTAAGTAAATAGAGGCAGCTTTTGAGTGGAAATTTGGGGACTTTTAGACAAATTAGGAGGCACAGGTGAAGCATAAGAGAAGTGGAGGGCACAACTGAGAGGAACTTTGTTATGAGGTCAGGAGAAGTTTAATGAAAAGCAGGGAGCTCTGAGCTAATGGGCTTTGGGGCAATTTAAGGAGTCTAGTGGAGCAGGATGGTAAGAGGGCACCATATATCATCACTTTGGTTGAGCTCTTTCCACCATGCAGGACACTGATCTGAAAGCACACCTCAAGTTGTCTTATATCTCTCCTCAATAAGGGCTAGGCACCTTCATGTCCTCCTGACCTTCCTTCTAACTCAGAAAAATGATTGCACCCTCAGGGCTTGATTTCTCTGCACTTTAATTCCACTTCTTTGAATTCTTTGGGTTTTTTGCCCATTAGCACTACAAGCTTTCTGGGCAGAGCATGATCCTTGTTATGAGATATACAGAACCTAACATTACATTGTCATACTAACCAAGACTTCCATTGTTGCATTCCTTTTTTTTGCTAACTCACCTTAATGTTAGTTTGACTTCTGTGTATGTTATTTTATTCTATATCCTCTTCCTGAAATTCATCCTATTTCCAGACACATTCTGATTGCAGCCCTTACACCTTTTATTTGTTTTATTCTCACTTTTTTCAGCATTACGTGTTAAATATTTATGCCTTTTGTCCTTCTGTATGATTCATTATTATCTATCACTACTTCTCTGCTTCCTGAATGTGAAATTAACCTGCATGGGTAATATATGGTAGTGGTAAAGTCTAGAGCTCTGACTTGACACCCAGTAGGAGAATGAACAAATGACAAGTCATCATTCTAAACCTTCATTATCTCAATCGGTACATCTTAGAAGAACCAAATAAAAAGTTTGCACTTACTCATTTGTAGCACCTGATCACTGGCAGTAGGGGAGGCCAGAAAATAAAAATTATATTTTCTGTAAAACTTCAAGGTTTTGGAAGTTGTTTACATTTGTTTGTGGAAAGAAAACAAGATGGTTTTGTTTTGTGAATTTGTGTGGGGTTTTTTAAATCAGAAATAAATGAGAATATTCTGTCTCCTATCTAATAGATATTGGCAGTGGTTGGGATTCCTATAGTCCTTGAAAGGTCCATATTCAAGTTCTTGTTAGTCTCTAATCATAGGAACTCTCTGGATGTATTCAAATTGCACAAATAGAAAAACAGTTTAAAATTTGTTTTGTTGGTAAGAAAGCAAGACTGAGCACCACATAGCACATTAAATCTCCAGATTCAAATCCCACAACCAAGTCAAAGGAGCAAGGATTTAAATCTCATCCTCCTACATGCTAAGAGAAATCCTCAACTATTGAGATACTTCTGGTTTGGGAAAAAAAGTATCTTTTGTTATTCTCCACAGAATATATTTGGGACTCCTGTTACTTATTCAACTCAAGTTTATTCTAACCAAACTGGTTTTATATCATGTTATCTCTCCAAGAAACATTAATAAATCTCGAAGTATTATAAAACAAAGGAAAGGCTTGCTGGTTTTCATCAGCTCTCAGACAGTTGCAGTGCATATCTGCAAACTAGCTGCTGCTTGACTATATGGAAGTAAAAAATCACTGCCATATTGATTCAGGTTCCACTCCCAGGAAAACAAGTACTGTACTCACAAGACTTCTTCACATCGTTTCTTGCATTTCTCTTCACCATGCATATATTTACACACCTAAACTGAAGCATGCAGATCCTGAAAGTATATTATTATTTAAATGACTGATCTTTTTCAGTACCGTCAGGTAAATTACTTTCAAAATAGCTAACACACATATGCTGGCAGCTGCCATTTTTGTGATGCTCAACACAGAATAACTTTTTAGAACAAAATAATTTTTCCTCACTTCAAGGAAGATTTCTGCCTAAACATATATAAATGTTTGACATGATATAAATAATAAGTACTTGATTCTCATCTAAGCTAAGCTGATTTATGTTATCCTGGTTATTTTCAGGAGCTTTAAAGTGCATATATATGAATCAGAGTGATATAAATTATTTTAGATCCATTTTCGTTAGTAGATGGTATAATGTGGCATTAATGTAAAACAAGAAAAAAGTCTTGATACACCAACAGTAAAAATATGGGAAAATATGAGAGTATAATGTATAAATCTGGCATTCTTACCACTTTTAAAAAAAATCTCAACACCATGCCAGATTATGTCAATAAAAAGTTACTTTCTAGTACCTCAAAATAATAAAAATATTACAATTTATAAAGATCATATAACAATTACTTATAACAGGATCTGTAACCATTGTCTTCTGGTTTCAAGGTATAAACAGAATTTGATCTTTCTTCCCTGTAGAAAACAAATAACTTTATACTCAAGAAAGCAGGAAAATCTAAGGAATCAAATCCTTATAAATAGTGTTACACAAAGCATGGAATATTTTTCATTAGAAAAATATTATTTCATCCAAATCAGAATATTGTATGGGTCAAAAACTTAACAAATACAGAATACAAACCAAACCAACCAACCAAACGCTAGCAACAGCATAACGAAGGATGATCCTGTTATCATTTTCTTTGCTGAAGCTGAAAAGACTTGCTACAACTCTGAACCTTTTTGCTTGGAAATCTATTTATTGTGTAGAGGCTAGAGTTGGACTTAGTTTGTCTGAACAAATCATTTATTCTTAAAGGTCAGTACCAGATCAAGTATAATATTTCGATTGAGCTTAAATAAAATAGTTGTTTTGAAAAATTCCTTTATTGGTATTTTAAAATAAAAAAATGTTCCTATACAGGGTGAAATCTTTTTTTTCTGAAGAGTTGATGTTTCTTAGTAAATGGAAATACTCACAGCCAGTTCTTCAAGTTACAATCTAGTAATAAATATTATAGGATATGTAAGTGGTTGGAAATGACAGGCTACAGAAGATGAAATGCACTCTACCTTTGAAGTGCAATCTCTTTGGAGATAGGCACATCTTCCCACGCATGATAAGAAAAGAGTTAGCTGCCTCATAAGGACCATCTGATCCTTCCCCATACTGAGCTCATTATGGAGAGAATCATTTGGAAGCTCTAAGCACGGGAAAGGGGAACGGTCTCTCTGTTTCATTCTTTATCCCCAGAGTGGACAAACTTACAGGGCTACAGAGATGCTTTTAAGCCCTCTCAAGAGTCCAAAGCCCAATTGTTTTCCAGAAGGTAAATGACTACTGTTATTCTTCCAAAGAACTGTGTTTGAGAGGGGAGAACAGGTCACTGTTTTCAATTGGAGACACATCTGCCAGAAGAGCAACAGACTGTCTTTTTCTCATTGATGATTTCCTGGTAACTGGAACACACAGTGCAGAAGAAGATAAGGACTTTAAACTTTCGTTAGTTGAAGGAAATAGGGGATATAAGCTCCTATCTCCTATGAAAATATCCAGATCACTGAACTGAAGACAAACTGTCTAATACCCAGTTCAGCTTCTCCTTTAGCTACCACCTCATCTGGAAAAATAGGCCAAACCGACCAACCAAACACGAGCAACAGCATAACCAAGGATGATCCTGTTATTATTTTCTTTGCTGAAGCTGAAAAGACTTGCTAGGAGCTGCTTGTCTTGTGAAAACACCAAGTCACACTGACCAAGTGAAGTACAGATTCGACTGGAAGGATAGAAAGAATATTTTGGAGGCCTTCACACTCTAGTGTGTGGAATAGTGTAGATAGTCAAACAATGTTACCTTGCAATAATGGGTTGTTTCCTAATTACTAGATTTCCAATCTTGACCATCATTTGACTTTTAACAATTTAATCTTCACAGTATGGGTTTTATTTGCTATTTTTAGTTGTCCTTCATAAAACAAATCTTTACTTTCATAATGCACACTGCTGGATATATGCATTTATAGGTATACCCTTTAAATGGCAAACATAGTTTTAATCAGTATGAATTTTATATTGCCTGACAGGGGAACAAAATGTTATATTTGAGAAGCTCTAGGCCAAGACACAGTTTGACTCAAAAATATTTATTTATTTTCAGAGAAAATATAAAGGTTTCTTTGTATGAATAATTCCTGTTACAGATCAGAAAATCACCGCTCTACAGACACAATATAAGAACACAAACTCTGTTCCAAGGAGTTTAATATCAAAGTAGTGGCTTAGTAACTAAATTAGGTAATAACAGCTTATCAAGTTGCGTATCTTATTCTACATATTCCTTTTTGTTTCACTGAGTGCTGTAAACCAGGCCTCGATCTTACACTCTTACACACCTGCCTGATTTTACTAGCTAATTCAAAGAACCTATTCAAATTCAAGAAGTTAAGCAGCAGCTGTGTAAGTATTTGCAGGGTCAAGGCCTTGTAATTTAAATCTTTACTACATGTGTATGCAGAACCTAGCAATAGGGGGCCTTGAAGTCTCTTTTGCATCTTCTCGGCAGAAACCTTAAAGCAATTCTTTTGCAATACTCTAAACTCTACCTTGGAAGCTCTTTAAGGAAAAGGAAAAAGGAGGGGTACAAGCCTTCCTGGAAAGAGAACATTTTCACAGACAAGCTACATGAAAACTACTTCAAAAGAACTTTTCAAGTGGCAAGCCTTTTACACTCTGTGTTTCAAAATATATCTCTATTTCTTAGCTCGGTAATCGTTGCGAAATTTTGGATTCTCTGTGTACAAATTTTCCTTTAATTGATATGAATTTATTTAAGAATATATATTTTTTTCCTTTTAGTTTTCACTGTATATTTGTAAGCTTAATTCATTTTGCTAGCAGTAGACGGCATATTTAGATTTAATTAGTATTGTTTATTTTACTAGAAACTTAAATGCAGGATTGTAGGCCGTGCAGAAACTAAGTAAACCCATGAAGATCCCCAAGAGTCTGCGTGGAGGAGAGGCTGACAAGAGGCTGGGGATATATACCTGTTGCAGGGACTTGGCTCTGAAAAAAAGACAATTTGGGAAGTGACTCAATTGCTGTCATTCAGAAATCTCAGTCAAAACCTTAACATTTCTGTAAAGATAATACTGTATGTTTTAGTCTCTGCTGTGATTTTTTTACCTCCTTTTCCATCTTTCCGATCATTTTGCCGAAGTGTGTGTGTATAGAGTATATGAGATTTTGGTGTCTTTATAGGAAATTTTGCTTGATGAATCACCTGAAATAAAAATACGATGAAAGTAAACATATCAAACTGCTAGGTAATGATTTAGAGATTGCTAACAAGGATGTTTACTAGGTATTCATCAAGAGTCAGAGAAAAATTCTTTATGAACAGTAGACTTGCTAAAATTTGGTCATCCCACGACTGTTTGGTAAATTCAATACAGATTGACAAATACTATTGGCTAACTTTATATATATACACGTATAAAATTATCCTGTCACAAATATATCATACATGTGATTATCATATCATATATATGATTATAATGTAATATATAGATGATAAACCAGGATATATGTGCAAGCTGTTGGAACAAAAAGAGAAATTAAGATACTTGTTCAGCATGACAGAGCTGCAAATTCTCTGTTTTCAGAGACTTCAGCTTACTCTGGTGACTCTTAATATGACTATAAATAGTGAAAGAGCTCCTAAGAGGAGAACTTAAGAAATTTCAATATTCTGAGAGAAGTACATTCACTTGAAAGCTTCAAGAATTTTATTCAAATCTCTGAAGAGGAAAATAATAGGTTCATACTTGACTGCATCAGTCCAAAGGCAAATGACATTCTTGGATGGTAACGTTGCAGATTCCCTTTGGAACTCTACCAGTTCACAGGGAATACTTAAAGAGTTGTTACAGCAACAATTTCACTTGTTAGTACATAATAGTAACCTAAAAAATTGGATTTTTACGTCCTGATGACTATCCCAATAGATAGGAATGTCATCAGGAAGGACATAAACTTGAATCTGGGTCATAAATCCATTTTATTCCTCTGGATATAATGGACTACTTACTGAAAACATCATGCTTTAGGGCATGGGGAATAATCCTCTCAGAGGTCCCATTAATCTTTTCTGAGATGGACCCAAGCTGAACAGATTGTATATATGAGGCCTGGAGTAACCTGACAACATCAGCCTCAGCACAGTTCCTCCCCTATGGGATTCAAGTATTTGCACATCCTTGTGCTCCAGCCACGTGCTAAACCTGAACATGAGAGCCTCATGTACACTGTTTTCAAGCCTTATGAGCCTCAAGGTCCACATGCGGCTATAATCGTGCAGCCGGTGGGTGAGAGCAGCTGTCTCAAGGTCTGTGAACAAACAGCTTCATCTCCCCTGCCTGCCTGTGCAAACTGAAATGTTTTGGATTGAATGGAACAATCTGTGCCCAAAGTTGCATCACTTTTTATTCCTTTTATCCATTTGGCAAGAAAAATTGGAACACATTCCGATTGATTTGGATAGAATCTATTCCCAAATGTGGAGTAAAACAAAAAAGGTGAGAGTGATCTCCAGACTTTTGCAAAGTGTACAACATTTCACTTTTAGCTTTAAAAATATTCCTAGAGGCACTCCTGCTCTCAACACATTCCATTTCTCATTCATTCCCTCCCCACTGTGGTTTTCAGCCCCCAATCTCTTTTCAATCCAATTAAGTTTACTAGGGTTGGGGGGAAACCTTGAAGTTTAGATGATAAGAGAAGTAAAATTACATGCTTAGAAAGTATAAAAACTTTTCAGTTTGAAGATCTCTCTTTCAAGATGTTTCCCTTCCTCCTCATTCCTTCTCAATGGCAATCCATGAAAGTTAATTGCTACCCTTTATAAGAATCCTTATGCAATCAGGATTTAAATGTGGCTGTTCATCAAAGTTTCAACACAGTGGAGATACCATTTTACACCAGCATTTCACTCCGGTTTCTGTTCAAGATGTTATTGTCTAGAAAGTCTTAAATAATTTAAGGTTATGTTTCTTCAGAGGTCATTTACTCCCTATGCCCCATCACTTCATGCGAAATATGAAAAACTGTAGATTTTGGACAGGGTGGCATTTGTACCATCCACAAAAAAGGGACACTCCATATAGTACCCTCTGCCTCAGTATGCATGCCTTCCAGACAATCTATTGGATGCGTATATCTTGAACCTTGTCTGAGAAAAGCAATCGCACCTCTTTGATCAGCCTGTCTCCTCCCAAGGATGTTGATATCCCATTGGTAAGTGGTATGTCTTCATGAACTTCCCTTTTTTCTTTAGAATTCTATCATGGGCTTGAGCTTTTGCAGTTGTTACAGGACTATTCAAACCCTTTATGTAGCCCATAATTTAGAATACAGTGTTATTCTGTTAAATGGCAATCTGCTCCAGCTGCTGAAATAATAGATACCTTTCTTTTGTTCAGTCAATTACATGACATGTATATGCTATATGAAGTAATCCAGTCTTCTATTTTTATGCTTGCTCTGGGCATGAAGTATTTTTAATAGGAGACTTAACACTCTGAAGCCTCTAGGAGTATACAGTAGATACAAAACAAACATTATAAAGAGAAATAATTTTAAAAGAATTGATAAGATCTTACTATAAGATAAAAGAATGATGTAAATAGCTTGATTTAAATAGTTACAAGCATTCTTCATGTTCCTAGGTTCTTTGCAATAAGATACTATTTCTTAGGATTAATGAGGGGAGGAATGTCATACATGCATTTCTATACTTAGGTGATCATTCAATAATGATATTTGTACAAAATTAGCTACAAGATAAATACAAACTGCGGTAGAGAGAATCATATCAGATGCATTTAATATTGCTCATGGCTTATAGCTATGTGAGTCAGGTTGCAGTAAGCTTTAAGTTCTAATCTGCAGAACACTTAACACTTTGAAGCTTGGATTTTTTACTGAATTTTCTTTCTTATCATTGATAGACATTTTCCTTTTATTCTTTGGCCTTTTAAACCGTAGCTATATGTAGAACTGAGAAAAACTGCATTTTTCTCCTTGTAAGAGAAACTGACAATTCAATTTCTTGTTTGAATCTCAAATCAAGATGGAAATTTGAAGTGTTGGCTGTTTCACATAGATTTAGAAATTGACTCAGAAATATACCGTTTGTTTAGATATTTTGGAGCTAAATAAATTTTCCCCAAATTTGAAACATTTATTTTAGCTCTATCGAGTCACAATTAGGGCATCATAGGGCCAGAGCAGCTCCCTGTGGACCAGGGTGCTGACCCCAGCCACAGACATCAGGCACCTCCATGGGGACAGGAATGGGCCAAGGCTGGGTCAGGACATCAGCCCATGGGTTGGCACCTGGAACAGCAGGGCTGTCATCAGCCCCAGGCATGGGTGCATGATGATGGGGACTTTGCTCTGGTGAGGCCTCCCATGGGCCACTGGGCCTTGCCATGACCTCCCCACCAGCGTGTTGAGAGCCTTCTGCATGGTGGGCTATAGCAGATTTACGCTACATCTCATTTAGTAAATTAACCTTGGAACATCCTTGATCCCAGTAGAAAGAAAATTATTGTCTATCCTCATGGTTTGATAAGACATACCCCAGCAAACTTTTGGTTCATTCAATCTGTCACTTTTTCAAACAATTTCGAATTTATCACACTGTGATAATTAAAACACCTCAGGTATCACTCTCAATAAAGAGTTTGCATGCAGCCTACTTTGGAAGTAAAAAAAATTGCTACTACAACCATGTGGACCTTTCTCTCCTGGTTGTCCTTAATGCCCAGGAACATTCCTGGTCATAATTTATTTAACTGGCATGGATGTAGCCTCTGAAATTTACGACTGTTCTAAAAGCCCCCACTGGATCAGTAGAATTTGCAAATCTGCATTACATCATGGGAAATGTAATCTCTGTGAAGCTGACTGTCTAACATATGATGAAGGCACTAGCAACCTACTACAAGGCAAGGCAGTAGTTGAGATAAGTAACATATCATTTTACTGAATTAATTTCATATGAACTATTTGCAATCATCAAAAAATAACATATTATATTTTGTATTGATTTTTACCCTCTCTTGAATCCAGTTGTGGCTTGGAGTATGAACTGCAGAATTTACTAGTTACCTCTTACATTGGTGTTCAGGTAATTCTAACCTAAGACACATAGAACTTCCGTTACAACTCTTTTATTCTGTTCTACTAACCTATTTGTTTTAATACATACTCATAGCCTATGTTAAAGGTTCTACTCAGAATTCTCTTTAGTAATCACTAAAGCATAATAGCCCCAACGGACACTGTTAAGTGACATCACTCTTCGCGTTTTAATAGTAGTGGTAGTCCTATCTTTCAGCAGAATACAGTGGGCTATGCTTACATTCCTCAACTTCTCATTTATATGTTAATAACTCTCAAAAGCATTTTTTTGATTAGCATTCAATATTTTCTAGTGAATCTAGGTAAGGATAGTTAATCAGATAATACCATTCTGTTATTTTCTTCTGGCCAATTTTATTAACAGTAATATTGTAAGTAAGCATGTTGGAAAAAAAAAAAAGTAGGAACACAAAAATTGAACTTGTTGAAGATACATCATTGATCCAGAGGGACATCATAAGAGTATATCAGAAGAACTGGATTATCGAAATTCTAAAAACTGTATGGAGTGCTACAGTACAGAGTGTGAGATTATCTACTTGGGAACTAATAATAAGAGATTCTGCTATAAATGGTATCGTGGTTTAACCCGCAGGCAGCCAAACACCACGCAGCCGCTTGCTCACTCCCCCCTGCCCCAGTGGGATGGGAGAGAATAGAAAAAAAAGAAAATTGTGGACTGAGATAAAGACAGTTTAACAGAACAGAAAAGGAAGGGATAATAATAATAATAATAATAATAATAATGATAGAATATACAAAATGAGTGATGCACAATGCAATTGCTCACCACCTGCCGAGCAATGCCCAAATAGTGATCGCTACTTCCTGGACCACGTCTCCCATTCATATACTGGGCATGACGTCACATATTATGGAATACCCCATTGGCCAGCTGGGCTAGCTGTCCCAGTTGTGCTCCCTCACAGCCTCTTGTGCACCTGGCAGAGCATGGGAAGCTGAAAAGTCCTTGACTATCAGACTACCTAGCAACAACTAAAAACTTCAGTGTGTATCAACATTCTTCTTATACTAAATCCAAAACATAGCACTAGGATCTATCCCAGCTGAAATCAGGACAAATGGTGAAATGTTAGTTGGAAATTAGAAAGGAAAAAAGTCACGTTAGGGTGAGTTAACCATACATTGTATGCAAGAAAAAGATGCGCACACAATACAAGAAGACCTCAGCCGTGGCATTGCCAGTAGAGGTTAAGAAATACTAAAACTGTTGCATGAAGCGCCACCAAAATGTCATCTGTAGGACAGGTGCAGTTCTGATCCCGTTCACTAAGCAGAAGATGAGTCTAGGTAGAACAGACAAGGTTATTAGGAGGAGAAGTTAAATGGGGAGTTTCTGCTATGAGATGGAATGCAATTAATGTGGTTGTTTTGTTAAACTGAATGAGAAACGTGGTAAGGATATTGTGAATGTTCATCTGAGAAGGTAACTATGTGCCAAGAAGAATAAGTAAAACATTAATATTTCCAGAATTTACCACAGTTTCTCTGCCTTATTGCAGCATTGCTTGAACACTACCTGGTCTTTAACTAGACAAGTCTTCTGTGATGACAATAAGGGAGAGATTTGAGTTGTGTGAATTGTTCTGACACTTTATGCAACTCCTTGTACAACATTTAGATGTGGGAGATAAAGGTGGGAATGGGAAATGAAGGTGCAAGAATAACCTGTTGAGCAATGGGGTGTGATCAAGGAGATCATGAGTCAAGTCTTTCGCTAGAGGTACACATGAAGATGTGTGTGATCATAGTATCTTTATCATACTTCAGATGCCTCTGTAATAAACTGTGTGGCTTCCCCTGGCAGAAAAAAAAAATATGTTGCTGATACAACTTAAAAGATGCAATCCTCAAAAGAACAAATATAGGTCCATAAATTTAATCTAAAAATCTAAAGAAAGTATCTGGCCTTGCCAGAAGCGAGATTCCAAACATCCTCCTAGAGATGTATGGGAGAAAAGGTATTTCATATAGAGATTTACTGGTTTATCAGAGGGATTATATAACATGTTTGTCTGCAATAGCAGGTGATAGGACTGAGACTTGGGGTCTATTCCTTTGTTCTCTTTCATAAATAACTATTCAGGTTGTTATTCATCCATCTTTCTGTCCATACTGAAACAATAATAGGTAAGTCTGGTTTTAAAAATAACTTGCTCTTTTGAAACTTTAGACTTTTACATTACTAGGGGCAGACCACATACTGCATCATCTAATTAGTTTAAGATGCTTGATGCAAATGTTACCATTTAAGAAAGGAAGGAAGTAGAGTGACAAAGAATCATGAAATAGCTGGGAGGCACATAATGCAAAACTAAAAACAAAAGAACAGCAGTTTCTTTACCTAAAGTGATATTGTTTAAGTTGAACACATTCCATTATTCAAATAAGATTGCTTAAAGTTAACATATTATGGTGGTTTCTGTGGAAACAGGGTCAGAAAGCTATAGGTAGTCAGCGTGCAGCCGTTAGCTGAGGAGAGCTCTCACTTGCAGATTTCAGGAGCTGCCTGCCTGCTGGGAAACATGTACAAAGAGGCAGCTTCCAAAAGTAGTCAGCAGGGTTTCAGACTGGTGGAAAGGATGTAAAGGTTAAAAAAAAAGGAGGTAATAGTTTAAAACTTATGAGAAATTATATATATATATTTTGGAAAAAATATGTATTAAAAATATCAAATAATATTAAAAAGTATAAGAATTTTACTTTACAATTTTTAGTTTGCTATATTACAAAATAGAGATTTTGGATAATTTGGTATTTTTGTGAAATACTTAATTGCAGTCACAGCAACAACTGCTAATGAATCTACAGATAACCATTCAAGCTGTAAACTGATTAGCTGTGGTACCAGTATAGCACAGGAAGGACAAAGTAAAAGACAACCTGTAGTGGATATCGATACAGGGGTTTATTTAAGACCCAACAAGATGAGAGCTTTTATCCTACTTGGCTATATCTCATATACTCTCTCACTCACTCCCCCTCAGTGCTACGTTCACTAGATCTCAACTTCCCTTCCTGGCAGAGAGGTCACTGCTGGTCCGGGAAGGTCAGTTAGAAAGTCATGTTAATCCACACTGACAGTTATCAGTCCCAGGCATCCTGGGCCTCCTGGGCATCCCCCGGCATTCCTTTCCATGCATCTCCCCCATCTCCAAGATCTATCCACTTCCAGGATCTTTCCTCTAGCCAGGGTCTTCGCCTGTTTCTTTCCTGGTCCCCCTTCTTCCTTCTAAGATCACTTTTTTGAGAACCCTTCTTTTCCACCACTAGCTCATAGCTTTCCTCACCTAAATAGTCTGTGTGCAGAAGCACAACACGCGATCAGCTTCCTAATTGCTGACTCTGTCTCATGTGTCTTTATTAATTGGAGGATTCAGGACTTGCCACTTTTGTTCAGTGCAGATGTTAATAAAAATTACAACAGGCCACACTGGTTGCAGCTAGCAAGCAGCAGGCTTCTGCTTGAGAGTTCAGTTTTGGACATTCACTACATACACGCACATAGACCCCAATTATCTGCTGGCATTCATAGTTTAAATTATTTTTTCTCCTACAACAGTATCACAAAGAACACATAGCAACACATGCATTAATGCATATTCTCTCTAAGAAAGGCACATTCAAATAAGACCTGATTTTGAGAAGACAGTGTCTTCATGCTTTCTATAAAACAAATTGGGGAGTCAAAAAGAAAAGCACCCAAAAATTCTGCTCAATTTTTAAGAACTGGAAGGAGAAGAGAAAAATAAATAAAATGTCTGAAAAGGAAAATTACAATGACCAGTCAGCATACCCTGACGTTATTCTCAGTTCATCACATTTCCCACCTATCACATATGGAATAAAAGTTGCTTTTTTTTATTTTTTTCCCCAAATTAAAAATTTACACCACCTAACTATTCAAAACTCTGTTTTCTGGATGTATGAAAACAACTCTGAGTGTCACAGGTGGAGCTAAGGGAAAAACAAAAGGGAAAAGCAGAATTGTTTTGCCTTTTTTCAACTTCCACACGATAGCCTACTGATGGTGTTTGGCAGTGGCAGGAAAAGCTTCCTTGGTACAATAAGGAAATGGAAAACACATGACAGAAGACAAAAGAATAATTTTGTGGTGGGTCAGGACACAGAGATTTGCTCCCAGATGATGTCTCACAGAAAGAAACTGTTCCTGCCCTGTTCCTGCCCTGCACCTTCTGGTTGAAGACACAGTGGAAGCTCTCTAGCTCTCTAGCCAATAATGGGCTCGTTAATATGCCTTGCCCTTTAGGAAAGCATAAAACAGTTTCCTCTGCATTTTTTTTAACCGATCCGAAACAAAAGCCCGTTTGGCTTTATTACAAAACAACATTTTGGTTTGCCCTGGTTTGTGAATGCAATGGAGGAAAGCAACATCTTCACAAAATGCTTTGTGTTCATGTTTTTATGGTTCCTTTCCTATCGTTTACTATTCAAAGACCACTCTGATGCAGGAACGTGTCTGACTGATTGCTCTATGCTGCTCCTATTTAATCTCTCCTTCTTTTTCTGTGGCCTTTAACCCACGGGATTTTTGAATATTGCTCTCCTATGAGTCCCTGCCTCCTTGATATTCATCTTGAATGCTAGTATCACTGCAGCTTCTCTTTGGCCTTTTACATAGTGAAAGGGTGAATGAATCACAAGAGACCTGAAACTGATAGATGCTAAAAGGTGTGATAAGAGTGCAGAGAGCTCTCTTTTCCTTTTTCACCCCTACTTATGTATTTTCTCTGTTCCTTGCAGGTTTTATGCAGGTGTATTTCTCAGGGTAGTCAGGCCTGCTGAGATGTAAAATGAAGCAGTGATAAAAAGTAGACAGATGCATAAAAAATGAGATGGTGACACCGTGGTTAAGGTGCTTCTATGAGGAGCAAAAGGAAGGGGAAAAACTCTGTGAAGATTACCCTTTTAGCACTGTGTGATCTCTAGCTGTTTTGTTTTTCCTTAAATCTCGTAGAATCCCATAATTACCAGAGAATCTGAGGTATTATTAAAGAAAGATGAACAAGAGGTAGTAATTTTCTCATCCCCATACCTGTAAAGAAGGTCTTGTCAAATATAACCTCCTCTACAAGCTTAAAAATCGATTGCATTTTAAAAAATCTCTGGATTTTGTAGCCAATCTTTTTTGTAGGTAGAATAAATTGTTGATCAGGAATACCTGAAATAGAAACTCTGCTCTTTTATGAGTAGATAGCAGTGGGCATCCTTGTTCAAGTGTTGTGCAGCTGGTCCAGGATTTTTTTGCAGTATAATATTTTATCTATCAGAAAAACAGTTTGCCAAGCTGAAGTGTTTTTAAAAAGTATAACTGAAATTTTTATTATAAAAGTATTCAGGTCCAGATATTATTCTCAATAGAATGGAATAATAAGCTGTGAAAATGAAGTTTTATTTTCAAATTGGGCAGAGAAGGGGCCTGGTTCAAGGGTTTCTTTTCCATGAACATGACTTTACTACTTGCTTGTCAATATGTTCATGTGTGGCTGATAAATTCTGAATGTTAGGAGTTTCATTCTGACGAAAACCAAGACCTAATTATACACGTTCCACAATGAAACAGAAAGCTGAATGAGAAACTTTTGCTAAAGACATTGCTCCAGTATCCAAGAAAACATTAATATTATCCTCAGAAAGTTGCTTATGATTTGAACTTGCACCTAGTGCATTAACCACTTTTATATGACAAGTAAAATTGCATGGGGCACAAAACATTTCCTTATTCAACTCTACAGTCTTTCTTTGCTTTGATTGCTTTAATTGGGGAAAAATGTTATTTCACACCGTTATAAGGATAAATTCACTGATTTCCTTGTGATACTTTCAGAAAATATGATGTGAAATCCAAATGCGGATCTAGATATCTACTGCAATCTAGGATAATGATTAAATTTGCTCTTCTAATTTGTGTAATTTCATTCTCTGATTCAGAACTTCCATCACTTTATATTATGCAGAAATCACACAGTAATTGTGACGCCTCTAAAATATGTGTGTTCCACTATATTCTGGAAGTGCCAAGTATATAAATATCTTGGTACTTAGCAAAGTCAAAGCCTGGGAAATGCAAATCAAAAAAAGTTTGACATTTGAATGACCTTTGATAAATACATGTGACATTTTGGTAAAATAAATTGTTTTGAATATGTATGTCAGAGTTAGTAGGGGTTTAGTAAAAGGTTCTGTGTGTATGTCTATAGGCATACACATATGCACATATACACACAGAGACACACATACAGATTTAAAATTAAATAAAAGTGCAGAAATAGTTAGTCCTCTTAGGTTTTCTGGCAACAATAAGACTTCAGAATTCTACCTACAAGTATTCTGCTGGACGAGCCTTTCATACCATGTGCCATTATTAATCATATTAAACCTGTGAGGAATTCTGAATGGCTTCCACTAGGGAATAACTAAACAACCCTCTGCTCAGCAGTAAGCAAAACAATGGAAGCCACTAGCCCACAACGAGGCTAAATGGAAATACCAGCAACTGGAGCTGAAGGCTTAACAGCATAAGTTTGTGTAGCCTTATGACTCTGAAACAGTCCTAGAGGTGGGGAAAGACAAAAAGACGACAAGAGGAACATTTGTTGTGTTACCTAAGTAGCTGGCAATTAAGAGAGATAATTGGAAAGAGTTCTGACTAAAAAGACAATGTAGGATATATGAACTAAAAAAGTATAACTCGACTTCTATACAAGCAGATCCTTTGCAACTGCTGCTGAAGTTTCCTTCTCACACAGACCAGGGACTTATTCTGACTCCTTGCAATTGCCTCCCTCTCTGCACATCTGAGTTTTCTTTCAATGGACAAAGTGTGTGCAATAAGGCCACAAGCAGGTTTCAGACATGGGAACTAGGAAATACTTCTGGACCTCCCAGCTGGCACACATCCACAGTGCTCAGAGAAACAGCCCTCTTTGTATGTAGGTAATATTGCACCAACATATCTGCCCTTGACGGAATTTCTTGTAATCTGCCCCTCATGTTGCCTAATTGCTGAGGAAAAAAAAAAAAAGGCGCAATAATACCCTTAAAGCTACAGTGGAAAAACTGAACAGGTGAGGGAGAAGGTGTATAAATGTCAAAAAAATGACTTTGTACCACAGTTGGTGCGTTTTCTTATTTCTATTTAGCTAATACTGCGACAAAACTCAGCTAACTAAAGTTAACTACACACTAATCTTGCCATTCGCTGCACAGCAGTCTTGCATATATCAGAACCAATTTCAGAGCAAAAGACTACACTTGCTACAGTAATTTCTGATAATAAGAAACTGTTTGTTTCTAGTTAAGCATTCTTTAAACCATAGAATGAGATCTGCCATGTAAGAACATGTGTTGGAAGGAAAAACTAGCAGGATGTAACATAAAGCTAAAGGTCTGTTACAGTTTCCGTCTGCAACAGGTCTGCCCTGATGTGTTCTTTAATCTCTGAATGAATTTTGAGAAGAAAAGAAACTCTGTTAAGAATCAGAAAGTTCCCTATATTACAGCTGCCTTAAAACAGAGAAGAGAGACCTCAATACGTATTAATTCCTAAATTTCTTTTCAATAATTGATATTTTGCACTTACAGAGGATCTTTGATCACAGATGATCAAAGAACTTTAGAAATGTTGCTGAGTTCATCCTTGAAATACCTTTGTAAAACAAAAAAAAAATATTTTCCCACCTCAAAAAAACCCAACAAACCCAAAACTCAGACTAGAAGGTGGACGCAGGTACAGGTAACCCAGGAGAAATATAGAGGCACTGTCTGAGCATGCAGAGACATGCTTAGGAAAGCCAGAACCCACCCAGAGTTGAATCTCACACAAGATGTTAAAGGCAACAATGGCTTCTATAAGGACTTAAGTAGCAAAATAAGACTAGGGAAAATATGGGTCTGCTGCTGAATGGGGCAGGTCCCCCAATTTCAAAGGACATGGAAAAAGATAAGGTGTCTTTTTCGCCTCAGTCTTTACTTGTAAGACCAACTTCCAGAAATCTAAGGACCCAGAAACCAGGGGAAAAGTCTGAAGCAAGGAAGGCATACCCCTGGTGCAACAGGATCAGGACAGAGGATACTTAAGCAAACTGGATATGCATAAGTCCATGGGCCATGATGCAATGCACCTGCAAGTGCTGATGGGTCTTACAGGTGTCATTGTGAGAGCACTATCGACAAACTTTCATTGATCATTGTGACTGGGACAAGTGCCTAAAGACTGGAGGAAAGCAAACATTACTCCTCAACTTCTACGATAAATATCTACAATGAAATGCCTGGCCTAGTGCATGAGGGGAGAGCAGTGATATTACCTACCCAAACTTTGGGAAGATCTTTGACACTGTCTCCTATAAGATCATCACAGACAAGCTGTTGATATATAGGCTGGATGAGAAGACGGTGAGGTGGATTGAAAACTGACAGCCCAGAGAGTGGTGGTCAGTGACGCAAAGTCTAGTTGAAGGACAGTAACTAGCATTATAGCCCAGGGGTCAATATTGGGCCCGGTCCTGCCTAACACCTTCATTAATGATTTGTATGATGGGACAGAGTGTACCCTCAGTAAATTTGCAGATGACACAAAACCAGGAGGAGTGGCTCATACACCAGAGAGTCATGCTGCCATCCAGAAGGACCTTAACAGGATCACAGAATCATGGAATGGTTTGGTTTGGAAGGGACCTTTAAAGGTCATCTAGTCCAACCCCCCTGCAATAAGCAGGGACGACTTCAACTAGATCAGGTTGATCAAAACCCCGTCCAATCTGACCTTGAATGTTTCCAGGGATGGGGCATCTACCACCTCTCTGGGCAACCTGTGCCAGTGTTTCACCACCCCCATTGTAAAAAATTTCTTCCTTATATCTAATCTAAATCTACCCTCTTTTAGTTTAAAACCATTACCCCTTGTCCTATTGCTACAGACCCTACTAAAAGGTCTGTCCCCATCTTTTTTATAAGCCCCCTTTAAGTATTGAAAGGCTGCAATAAGGTCTCCCCGAAGCCTTCTCTTCTCCAGGCTGAACAACCCCAACTCTCTCAGCCTGCCCTCATAGGAGAGGTGTTCGATCCCTCTGATCATTTTTGTGGTCCTCCTCTGGACCCACCCCAACAGGTCCATGTCTTTCTTGTGCTGAGGGCTCCAGAGCTGGATGCAGCACTCCAGGTGGGGTCTCACCAGAGCAGAGTAGAGGGGCAGAATCACCTCCCTCGACCTGCTGGCCACGCTTCTTTTGATGCAACCCAGGGTATGGTCAGCTTTCTGGGCTGCAAGCACACATTGTCAGCTCATGTCCAGCTTTTCATCCACCAGTACCCCCAAGTCCTTCTCAGCAGGGCTGCTCTCAATCCCTTCATCTGCCAGCCTGTATTGATACCGGGGGTTGCCCTGACCCAGGTGCAGGACCTTGCACTTGGCCTTGTTGAACTTTATGAGGTTTACATGGGCTCACTTCTTGACCTGCTGACATGGATGGAGAAATGGGATGACAGGAACCTCATGAAATTCAACAAGGGGAAGTGCGAAGTCCTGTACCTGGGGAGGAACAACCCCAGACACAAATATATGCTGGGGACACCCAGCTGCAAAACAGCTTGGCAGAAAATGCCTTGGAGGTCTTGGTAGACACAGGTTGAACATAAGCCAGCAATGTGCCTTTGCTACAAAAAAGGCTAATGGTATCCTGGGCTGCATTAGGCAAAGTGTTGTCAGTAGGTCGAGGGAGGTGATCCTTCGCCTCTGCTCAGCCCTGGTGAGGCCACACCTGCAATACTGAGTCCAGTTTTGGGCCTCCCAGTACAAAAGAGACAGGGACATACTGGAGAGAGTCCAGAAAAATGCCACAAAGATCATGAAGGGACTGGAGCATCTCTCTTATGAGGAAAGGCTGAGAGAGCTGGGACTTTTTAGCCTAGAGAAGGCTCATGGGGGATCTTATCAATGTCTACAAATATTTGAAGGGAGAGAGCAAAGAAGATGGAGCGAGGCTCCTTTTTCAGTCGTGCCCAGTGGCAGGACCAGAAGCACAAACTGAAACACAGGAGGTTCCCTCTGAACATTGGGAAACAAATTTTTACTGTGGGGGTGACCGAGCACTGGCACAGGTTGCCCAGAGCCGTGGTGGAGTCTCCATCTTTGAAGACATTCAAAAGCCACCTGGACATAGTCCTGGACAACCAGCTCCAGGTGATCTTGCTCAAGCATGGGTGTTGTACAAGGTGACCTCTAGAGGTCCCTTCCAACCTCAACCATTCTGTGATTCTTTGATTCTGTGATATGGTTCTTTTTCTACTGCAACCCTAGTCAGGGCAGAGCTGGAAGCTTAAATTGGCTTCTGTGAAAAGTTTCTGGGAGCTTCATAATATGTACTCTTCCTAATTCTTCTCAATGGATTATAATGCTCTTATTTATAAAAAGAAAGGGAACCCCACAAGGAAACTACAGGAAAAAAATGTGAAAAAAAAAAAATAATCCTCTGAATACATGACCCTGCCCAGGAAATTCTGCTGCTGTTGCTGTAAGGACACTGAGGACACTAATAGGCCTTAATGGCCCTAGCCATCTCACATGAGTCCCTTGTCCACATCCTGCCTATGGGCCCAGAAGCCCCATTTCAGTGTAGGCCTTGGCAGACCTCTCTTGAGCCATGCTCTAGTAATCATCATCTCTGGTCCTGTCTCCTGCTACACTGAGTGGACTTCCTGGGTAGACCCTGGCCAGATTCATTACCTCTCCTTGGTAGATGATCACAGGACAGCCAACACAACGTTACCACCCCAGCCTTTCTTTGCTGTTATGCGACTGCGTCCCTTTAGTGAGACCACTGCCCACGCTAAGGTCACTCTTGGCTCCTGGCTCACCCTCACTCATGGGGAAGTCCTACTTCTCTGCTCCTGGACAGCTGGAGAGCCTATATGACTTCTCCACTTTCCCTGTTACTGCTGATACTCTCTCACTGTCCCTCAAGACAGATTTTTTTCCTAAACCTTTCTATATCTTTGGATTTTTACCTAGTTTCCCCTTTAGGGAATAGCTCATTTCTAAACTGTTGCCATGTTTGACTGACACCCAAGCCAAGCCCTCATGAAATTTAGAGTACTATCTTGCCTTCAGAGTAAACTCTTTCTTAGGTGATACTCTTTAAAGAGCTTTTGGTCTCTTACTGCAGAGCTCTGAAACTTTACTGTTGACTTCTCCTTTTGTCCATAATTAAAAATATAGCTGAAATGTTAAGCATCTTTTTTTTTTTTTTTTTCCATTAGAAATGAGCAGAATAGTAAAAGGGTTAAGGATGTTGAATGCATATGACATTAAAAAAAAAATTATACATGATGCATCTATGTAACCCAGTCTACTTTTTGACATGAGTCTACTTTTTGACATGAAAGAAATCTAAGTGAGAAGCAAGTACTGATAAGAAAGCCCAGACTCTGAGGCTGTAAAGAAAGTGCAATGTGAGGCATGTGAAGCCTGCCTAGCTTTTTAACATGTTTAGTATTCATTGAGAATAATAGTAACACAGTTCAGCTAAATGCAGTCACACCTTATTATGGAATTTTTATCTCCCTTTTTTTTAGCTTCTGCTTTTTCAGAGTATATGTTCTAAGTCCAAGACTAACTTTCATAACTAGTGAGCGAGACATGAAATTATGAAAAGCCAAGATTTCATGAAGATTGCAGCCCATAACTGTTTCTAGATAGTACCAATATAGTGTACAATACCTAAACTGGGAATGTTTTAGAACATAGTGGGAGCATGAGCCACCCCTGAATCATAATCTCTTCATACACATATGAAGGCCCATTAAATATAAATAATCACAGCCAGGAATACTTAATACTCCACTTCGAGCAATTCATTTCCTGAATCCCTCAGTCAGAACACTATTCCTTTTCTAGCTGAGCTTGGTTTCTTGAACACGTCATAGGACCACTGGATTCCCCATAAGCTCTTCCTAGAGACCAGTAGCTTTCCTCTTAATTTTTAACTACTTAATCTGTAATACTTCTAATTTCGTGCTTAGATGAAGAGGCAGTAACAAAAATGTCAAGAGGTTGTCAATAATATGAGACGCTTAAAACCAGGTGGTTAAAGGACAAGTGGACCTTGCCAAATACGTAGCAACAGGGCGTTTAATATTTCAATAGTAGAAACTGTTGGTTTGCCAGTTACTGATGGTGTTTGCACCGCTCAGAAGAACAATTGCATTACTTTGTTCTTTAACTGATCAACAGGTTGCTTACAACAAAAGCATAAATTTCTTTTAGCAACTTCTCATAAAGTTCTTCTGAACATACAAGATAATACCTATGACAGTAACTATATATTTTGCATATGTTAATAAATGATCTTAACAGTAATAAACATCAGTTTAATATCAGTCAAGGCCAATTGCTACAGTGTTGCTTCTTTGCTACAGTTGTCAGCAGAATGAGAGCACTGGGGCAGAATTTAATTCCCCAGTATCATACAGAAAGGAACTCTTTCCTGTTCTTCTAGATTCTGATCCAATAATTACCTCTGCAAGGAACTATATCCATCAATTACATCCATTAGACTACAGGTGCCTTGGCAATGCTGGTGGTTTATACCCACTATAATTCAGTTGCAGGACTCAGCCCACAGTGAACTCAGACTGTGCATCCTTTTATTAACCTTGGAAATCTAAGACTATCCTTGATCATCCAATAACATGAGTGTACTATACATACTTTCATACACACATGTCAAAGCACAGGCTAAGCCTGTGCTGACAGATTGTGTGAAAAAGTGTGCAGAATTGAATACTTCCAAAATTATCTCCTACCAGAGCCAAGAGTAGTTTTTGACGTCTCAAAAGAAATCAGTATTTAAATTAAAATGTAGAAACAAAAAATTGCTAGGATAATAACCACGGAATTTTGGAAATCATACTCTTCATGGGTAATGCAAGTGTAATTTTTTTATAAACAGTGAAACTTTTTGTTACTTTCTAACTCTTTTATCTTTTGTACTGGGGTATGAAAATTTAAATGAATAGAGATGTGAATAAATAAAAGGTTATAATGTGATTATGAGACATCTAAGAGCAGGACAGTAAATAAATGGATTTATCACCTCAGTACGTGCTTTCATTAAAACTCCTTGTTACCTTGGAAAAGAGAAATAAGACTATATTGTTATCTATACTGACTGCTATATTGAACTGCTTATTAAAGCTGTTGTACTGTTACTATTGTTCTTTTAAACAATCAGTAAATGGCTTAATACAGTATTTTTTTATGCATTAAAAATCAGTGAAGTTAACTTTGGGTGGTAACACAGATGGATTACAATGATCATTCCAAAACTCAAAACCCTAAAGCAGAGTTTCAGGATTGTCATGGAGAATAGGTGCATAATTCAGCTTAATAGTTTTTTCTTGATTGTTAAGATATCTAATAGTTTGAACATCATTTGACACCAACTGTAATCCCATAGAAGTTTTGTTTTAATGTTCGGAACACAGCTAGATTGCCATGTCCCTTCTATCAAGATGGCACTGAAAGCCTTCCCATAAGCTGTGCCTTAAGATGGGTGAAGACCCATGCTCTGAAAGCTGCTCAGCTTCTGATCGGCTTCTCTAAAATTCCAGTGTCAGAAACTCAAGTAGCATAGATCAATCTAATTCACTTGCATCAGGAGAGGATTGAATTTGCAGTATGCTTTCACCAGGATTGGGCTAAGTGGATAAAAACCATTTAATGTTATCTATAAATGCACCTGCTTTATTTCAACTTTTTTAATGTATATACTTGCCTTTTTTTTTTTTTTAATTGAATTTAATTACTACGTCTTTACCATGCACTTTTCTAGGAAGTTATTCTGTTTACTCTGTTTGGTCTTTGCTTGATTTTCTTGCACTTTTGAGATTAAATGACATGGGCTATTATGAAGCACAAGTTACACAAGCATACAAACAACGCAAATGGATAAATGCAGTGAATAAACAGAAATCTTTTAACAGATGCATTAATTTACACCACATAAATTAGGTACAGAGATCTAAAAGTTAATTAAAAATGTTGATTGGTGAGACTAAATGTTATAATTAAAGCTGTTTTTCATGGGTGGCCTAGAGAAAAAATTTTACTAAAATGGATTTTACTATTTTCGTTGTGAAGATGCATTGTAGCATAAACACTGGAAACTAAATCTGTTAGTTGCAAAAGTAAGGATTATGTACTCTTATTTTATAACTTTAAATTGATAAGCATAATAGACAAGTATGGCAACTTGGGTGTTCAGCCCACTAATATACAATTCTGAACTGTTAATATGCAACCGGTATCGTGGTGCTCTCAGCGTTTTAAGCAAGAGGATATCTGTGATCTACTATAGAACAGAAGGCCAAATTCTGTAATGCTTTATATCCTTTGAAATGGTGCACACTAATTAGCACACTAATTAATAATATTGTGTCTGTCTTCGGTGCCTCTGTTTTGCTTTGTTCAGTCCTAAGCCTAAGATGCTTTTATTTTCAGAACCTATTGCCACAAGGTAGACAAATATTTCCACATAAAGAACCATTTTTTGTTGTTTGTTTGGGGTCATCCTTAATATTATATTTACCATTCCCTCTTTTAATAGCTCTCACCATATTAACAGCTGTTATGAGCAACTTGTAGAATGTGACAGAAGCACCCATGAAGACTGATTTTCTCAGAGATTATTTCCATTCCCCCTTTTATTTTAATTCTTTTCAGAATGATGTCTAGTATCTTCAAAATTCTGGGTCAGGTCCATAAAGTGTTCAGAAACCCGAGTGTATGCATGCAACTTCTCTATACAAGAATCATATCCCTGTAAAAAAAGAAATAATAAAAACAATCAATCAGAACCATAGAAATGTTAAGCCACCCAAATGATCACACTATGTGATTAAAAAGAAGTATCTAATATAAAAGTTGCACTCTGTTTCATTGAGATGCTGGGAGTTTGCAAAGTTTAATGTGCATCTTAATAGATGTGCACATCCAACCAAACCCCCTAGTCTGAATATATTTAGAATTTGGAAAAATGCGGATTTCAGACTAGGTTTGGATCCTAATGGTCCAGCTGTGCTAATTAAAAATGCTAAATCGTTTATCCAAGCATCTGTCCTTTTTAAGAGTAGAAAGAATGCAGAGGCATATATTCCTACTTTAGCCACTTTTCACTGATGTGTCCCATGTTTCTCAAAAACTTGCCTCGCCATCTACCCTGGAGGAATGGTAATTCTTACAGGATTTACTATGTTGACATAATCCCCATAACTGCCCTTATGGAAAATATAAAGTTCCCTAACGTAAATCAGACTTACAGAAGGTTATACGCTCATCCTGGTAATCCTGTTCTGGCCAAAAGGAGTTCTTCACATAATTCACTTCTGCGAGTAGTTGTGCGAGCATGAATGAAATGCAGGTTTTGAAGACTCTCAAACAAAATGCAGCTCTGACCTTATGCATCTTTGCCTCAGGGAGTGGCCATGCCTTAGAGTTAGGATCGGTGTTATCATTTCCTTTTTCTTTACACTTTTTTTCTTCCCCAAAATCGTAACAAAATAACTCTTATACTAACAAGATATCCAAGAAGATAATTTGTTTTGGAGCTAATTTATAGGGGAAGAATAACATTGATAGGTTGTTATTTCTCCATGGTGTAGGAGTTAATTTGTTATTAGTACAATGCAGTGACAGATCTTGTTTAACTGAAGTATAAATGCAAGAATTTAAAGAACTAAAGCATCAGTAAGTGCCATCCTTATTCAAAGACATTAATTTGCCGGGGTAATTGTTACAGTATGTAAGCAATCATTCATCGAATGAAATGTTTTGGCCTAAGAACAATGTGATTTACAAATGTGCTTATAATACAGTGTTTAAATGGGCAAAGAAAAATTAAGCCAATAGGAGGCTAATTAAATTGAGACTATTAGAAAGAGGTTTCAAAATATGCTCAGTAAGTATCTGAAAGAGAACATGAGAAGATTATATTAAAGGATATTTTTGTCCTTCTGCAACATCATCAAGTATCAGATTGTTAACCAACAGGACAACCCAGCCATTCTATTTTATGACTTTATATGACAGGCGGATCAGTCGCTTGAAGAAATGGAAAGCCATATGTGAAAATAATATCATAGCCTGTTTAGAAGTATCATGTAAACTCTATCACTCAGCTCAGCCCTAACTAGAATGAAGACAGAAATTTTTACAAAGACACTTCTTTACTCAGAAATTGTGAAAGCTAAGACAAACCAGAGATAAGGTACCAGCAGACTTTGATCCCCAAACTTTGCTCAAGAGCATCTGAAAGTAATGCACTGCAAACACCACCACAATTTGTTCTGTTAGTCTTCTCTTTAACTTTTTAAAATCCACAAGCAGCACCAAAGTGGTTGTCCATGATCCACAGCTTGGTGAACACAGCTTTCAGAAAAGCTTTCTGAAAGTGAAAATATAGTGCACTAGTCTGTTTTTCTCTTACATTTTTTCTTTTCTTTTTTTTCTTGAAATAATTAATTAGCAAATCCTACTTTCATAAAACTCATACCCCCAGTCAGTGTTTTGAGTCTTGCATAATTAAGTCCACTGTGAGGACTGACTATGAGGGTTCCAGATGTAGTTTCTCTCTTTGATGTTGTATATGAAGGATAAAAAGGGCAAGGTGGATGGGTGTTCTATATTCTTTTAATGCACAGGTACTAGACCTACCTCTTGTTCTAATGAATTTAGATGAGAACTACTGAGAATACAGTCTTACAGAAGTCTGAATTTAGTATATAGTAAAAAAAGGAAATGTTTAATTTATCAAATTAATGTATATATGTAAAAAAAACGTAATTTTTTTTTCTGGTATGCTAAATGTCATTGAATCCAAGAGTACTAACAACTACAAAGGAAAACATTTTCTTTGTCTACGATTCAAACTGGAGGTCAAAAATATTTCACTACAGTTCTTTTCTTGTTAAGGAAAAAAAAAAGAAAAGAAGAAAAAAGCCTGGAACTTACACTTCTCACATAGTTAAGATTAAATAACACAGCATCAACACCAACTTCTATAAAGAATACATAAATAAATAAGTCACTGGGCCTTCTTTACAAAACATATAGAATCAGTAAAGGGCTCAAGCAAAGGAATTTTTCCCCTTTGAAGTTCACATTTAATGTATCCACTTTTCCAACTCATGTATCCCTACTGTATTTAACTATTTGATCTTGAAGAAAAAATTTTTATTCATCACATAGATATTAGTCATGCCACAGAATGCTTGACCAGAAGTTGCTTGGATACTACACTAACTAGTGCAGTATCCTAAGCTACATAAACGAAAATGAATTTTGACCTTCATAAACTGTGAACAAGAGTGCAGTTTTCTCCAGAGTATTCATTGCATAGTGACTTAAATGAAATAATACTTATCAACAGTATTTAGCCAGTACATGACTTTGTGACTACCTGTTTGCTAGCTTTTGTTATTTATAATGCAGTATGTAGTATATATGTATATATACTAGTATATATATATCAGAATATATGTTAAGACTTCGTGTCACAGTGCAACAGAGGTTACAGATGACCAAGTTGCATACTTGGAAAGAGTAGATTAGCCAAGACATTGGGTCAGGCTAACTTAACTCCAGTCATTACCATACTAATTCATCCACAGCTATTGTGATCCTCTGTACATAGTACTGAATATGTAGAAAATACATGTATCCCTTACTACTGAGTATGTTTCCTAAAGAGATAAACCTAACACTTGCAGTGTATTTTGGTACTAATAATCCATTTGGAATTCTTAAGTTCATTCTGCTCTTGTCGTTCATACCACCATGATATCAAATCTTAACTAGTTGAGGACAATTATTTCTTGTGGTTCCTGGATAGTTAATTTTGCTCTTTCACTTGAATTAACAGTGTTATTTTTCTCAGTTTTACAGAATTAAAAGCTGGTATAATGTTAATGGCTTCTCTTTTCCTTGCTAACTGTAGTGGGTTTTCACTCACTTCTAGCAGACATGAGTTTGTCTGATCATATGTGCTAATAAGACTTCTTGCTTATGTTTATACATGTAAACAGTTTTTAGTTTATTGGTAACATAGGAGCACATATTGTTAGATGCATGGTTAATTTTGCCAGTGAACAGAGGAAAGTTCTAGAAAATAATAAAAATCTGTGACAGAAAATAGCATGCAAATATACATAAAAGTGTGATGGACAATTTGATTCACCTAGACTGTGTAAGAAAATCTCAAATGGAATAGTTAATAGATGACATGCTTTGTCCAGCACAATCAATTTTTAATCACAACTATGGTCTATATGCTTGTAATCAAAACCGTATTCATCACTGAATAATTTTAATAGAGCTAAAACAAATGTAGTCATTAAGGAACAGTTCAAATCTTTTTAAAATTGCTTGACTCAGAAGTAGCTAATTGAACTCATTCACAGAGTTATTCTCAGATTTAGTCTTTGCTTTTAATCTGCCACTGTGAAATTTTTGTTAGTTTTGTTTTTCTTCATGGCCAGTATCAATCCTCTCTAACTCATATAACCTTGTAATGCCTTTGAAGACTTTCTCACCATCTTTTATATCAAACTAGATTATTGTGACTGTATAACACTGTTAAATCCCATTATCATCGTTGTAATCCAGAACTTTTCTAATATTAAAAATTTGTTTTCTGTATTAAAATTATTTTTTTTTTTTAGAAGAGGAGGGCAAGTCAATTTCATCAGAAATTTCAGTCAAGTGGTACAGACAGTAAGAGGGTAAGAAACTCTGCTTCTTACTGTCCCACTAAGACTTGGGTTGGTATATCTTACATCATGAATAGAGTAGTAGATCTGGAACCTACACAACTAGTGTTAGAAAGAAACTATATTTAAAACATCAAGCATGGAAACGTTTACTTTCTATTTAATGAACAAGAATACCTGTTAAAACATTGTTGTAGAGTTTAAACCTAACTTGAATTTTCTGATAGTCAGGATTTTCTGTACTCTGATGAGGTCAACACAGAATTTTTTTTGACTATAAAAGGATCATACATTATACCGGTCTCTCTGGTGTAATTGAAGGTGATGCTTGCACCCATGAACTGCCTTGGTGGAGAAGCTAAGAATTCAGAGTGTCCCTGGGAAATAACCACAAAGTTTCCCAAGGAAAACACAGAGCAAAACTTAGCCATCTGGGCAGGGCTGTACTGGGGATCAATTCTCTGACCGTTATTAAAAAACTGTTGTATACTGAGCTCAGCAGAAATCTTGACCAATAAAAATATAAGCAAAGATTGTAGTTGTTGGTACAAAAACCTAGTCTTACATTAGTGAGAAAGAAGAGGCCATAGTTCATCTTCTTTCAGAAGCCGTTATATGTTAACCCTTACATAACCCAGTGACTCTCCTTATATCAATAAACAGTACCTCAGACCATTTTAAACTTGAGAATGCAACAGAAAAATCCTGTAATTTCTGGAAGTGTTTTTTCAGAATTACCTGTCAATTTTTCTTGTCTACAGAGAAAGCAACGTGTTATAAAGGAAAGGGCATTGACTGGACGGACAGGAGGCCAGGGTGTACTGTCATTCTGTCAGTTAATTGTTGTAGAGGTCTGAGACGACATCTACCACCCTCGTCCCTCTCCCATACTGGTTTGTATTGTCTGCTTAAGTCATTTGGCTCTTTAGGGTAGGTAAAGGGTGAAAACTAATTACTCCAAACCAGGCAATCTCCAATCAGACAGACTGATGACAGACACACTGTCACATTTAAATTTATGTGAATCTTTACATGTTAAGTCCAAAAGGGCGATGGGTTTCACCAGTGGGTCTTATCAGTCTGAGCTTATCCTGCTTCCCCATGTAGGATAGATGCCTGCACTGCCCTAACATTTCTGTATAGTACTTCCTGCTACAGGGAGTTGCTGATCTCAGCTCACAACTTTAAGCGCTCTTTAATGTCAACAAGTAGTAGTTAAAGGCGCTAAAGTCCAATACAATTGGGTAAAAGAATGTGTCATATTCTGAGATAATATTAATTAATGATATAAAACCCCTTTTTTTTTCTAGCTGTGAATAAATGCAACTGGGCTAGGTTAGGTGAAGAGGATAAGGGATACAATGGACGGCATATAAAAATGTCAAAGTGAATAGTTATACCACATATGTTCAGTAAGGGAATATTTTTCCTCCCCTCTCCTGTGTATACTTGATTTTCAGTTCTAGGTGAAGTGAAAGTATGAGTTCCCTTATTAGTTCTTTATATAAATTGTATATGCATGGCTTCCTGATTCCATACAATGTTTATATTTCAGTTATAAAGCATAGCAAATTTACTGTGTTCAGTTTCATGTCTTTTAACAGTAAAGTGTTTACTGTTCATGTTCAACTTTTTTTTCAATAAGAGGTTATTTGTGTGTTGGCTAGCAAGACAGAATAAAATGGATATATTTTTCCCATGCAAGATAACCTGTAAGTTTACCTCTTCAAAATTATGACCTGCAAAGCATAGAAGTCACATAGCTGTGACCTCTTCCAGAGACTTATTTGAAATGTGGACACTGTGTTCCCTTATGAACAATTTGCATTGTTCATTACTGTTAATATCCTGTTTACTGAACAAGGTCTCTTCTTCCTAACTGCTATTTATTGAAGCCCTTTACAATGCTTCCATAGCTAATTTATCAAACTTAACATTATGTTATCAGAACTTGGAAATAAGCAATTGACACACATATGATATTAAAAAGTTTCAATTTGTCAAGACTGGCCTGGCTGAACAGAGAGCTTTGGCTGGAACTCAGGGAAAAAAAAGAGAGTCTATGACCATTGGAAGAAGGGGCAGGCAACTCAGGAGGACTACAAGGATGTCGTGAGGTTATGCAGGGAGAAAATTAGAAGGGCCAAAGCCCAACTAGAACTTAATCTGGCTACTGCCACAAAAGACAATAAAAAATGTTTCTATAAATACATTAGCAACAAAAGGAGGGCTAAGGATAACCTCCACCCTTTATTGGATATGGGGGAAACATAGTGACACAGGATGAGGAAAAGGCTGAGGTACTCAATGCCTTCTTTGCCTCAGTCTTTAATAGTAAGACCAGTTGTTCTAAGGTACTCAGCGCCCTGAGCTGGAAGACAGGGATGGGGAGCAGAATGAAGCCCCCATAATCCAAGAGGAAATGGTTAGTGACCTGCTACACCACTTAGACACTCACAAGTTTATAGGGCCAGATGGAATCCACCCAAGGGTACTGAGGGAACTGGCGGAAGTGCTCACCAAGCCATTTTCCATCATTTCTCAGCAGTCCTGAGTAACCGGGGAGGTCCCAGTTGACTGGAGGTTAGCAAATGTGACACCCACCTACAAGAAGGACTGGAAGGAGGATCCGGGGAACTGCAGGCCTGTCAGTCTGACCTCGGTGCCAGGGAAGATTATGAAAGAGTCTTGAGTGCCATCACGTAACACATACAGGACAACCAGGTGATCAGGCCCGGTCAGCATGCGTTTATGAAAAGCAGGTCCTGCTTGACCAACCTGATCTCCTTCTATGACAAGGTGACCCACCTAGTGGATGAGGGGAAGGCTGTGGATGTGGTCTACCTAGACTTTAGTAAAGCCGTTGGCACTGTCTCCCACAGCATTCTCCTAGAGAAACTGGCTGCTTATGGCTCGGACAGGCATACTTTTCACTAGGTAAAAAACTGGCTGGATGGCTGGGTCTAAAGAGTTGTGGTGAATGGAGTCAAATCCAGTTGGCGGCCGGTCACAAGCAGTGTTCCCCAGGGCTCAGTTTTGGGGTATATCTTGTTTAATATCTTTCTCAATGATCTGGAGGAGGGGGTCGAGTGCTCCCTCAGTAAGTTTGCAGATGACACCAAGTTGGGCGGGAGTGCTGATCTGCCTGAGGGTAGGAAGGCTCTACAGAGGGATCTGGACAGGCTGGATCGATGGGCCAAGGCCAATTGCATGAGGTTCAACAAGGCCAAGTGCCGGGTCCTGCACTTGGGTCACAACAACCCCAGGCAACACTACAGGCTTGGGGAAGAGTGGCTGGAAAGCTGCCCGGCCGAAAAGGACCTGGGGGTGCTGGTCGACAGCCGGCTGAACATGAGCCGGCAGTGTGCCCAGGTGGCCAAGAAGGCCAACGGCATCCTGGCCTGTATCAGGAATAGTGTGGCCAGCAGGAGTAGGGAGGTGATCGTGCCCCTGTGCACTGGTGAGGCCGCACCTCGAATACTGTGTTCAGTTTTAGGCCCCTCACTACAAGAAGGACATTGAGGTGCTGGAGCATGTCCAGAGAAGGGCAACGAAGCTGGTGAAGGGTCACAGTTAGTCTTATGAGGAGCGGCTGAGGGAGCTGGGGTTGTTTAGCCTGGAGAAGAGGAGGCTGAGGGGAGACCTTATCGCTCTCTACAACTACCTGAAAGGAGGCTGCAGAGAGGCGGGTGTTGGTCTCTTCTCCCAAGTAACTAGCGATAGGACAAGAGGAAATGGCCTCAAGTTGCACCAGGGGAGGTTTAGATTGGACATTAGGAAAAATTTCTTCCCCGAAAGGGTTGTCAAGCATTGGAACAGGCTGTCACCATCCCTGGAAGTATTTAAAAGATGTGTAGATGTGGTGCTTAGGCACATGGTTTAGTGGTGGACTTGGCAGTGCTAGGTTAACAGTTGGACTCGATGATTCTATGATTCTATCTACTTTAAAATAGTCTCATCACAAGTATCTGCAAAACAATTATCAAATACAGAGCTTGCAACTCAAAAGTCTGTAACTCAGGCTAAAATTCTGACAACACTACATCTATCAGTCATCTATCTAGCCTAAATCAAAATATTTAAGCCCATCACCATATTTCTTTTCTCTATTTCAAGTTCACACATCTTTCACTTCTACTTTTCTTACTAGGAGTTCAAGCCCAATAAGTTAATTTCAGGAGTTGGTCCTGAAATTAATAACCTATTTGAAATAATTGGTAGAAAGGCCATGACATTGGGTAGACGTTCAGAAACATATGCAATGCAGGAGGAAGCTATTTCTGAAAATGAGGTTAATTCAAAACTGGAATTTGAACAAACAGGATGAATGTTTGTCCTGGTTTTGTCTGGGGTGGAATTAATTTTCTTTCTAGTAGTTGGTATAGTGCTATGTTTTGGATTTAGTGTAAGAAGAATGTTGATAACACACTAATGTTTTTAGTTGTTGCTAGGTAGTCTACTTTCTCAAGGACTTTTCAGCTCACATGCTCTGTGAGGTGCACAAGAAGCTGGGAGGGAGCATAGCCRGGACAGCWAGGCCAGCTGGCCARTGGGGTATTCCATACCATATGATGTCATGCTCAGCATATAAGGCTGGGGGAAGAAGAAGGAAGTGGGGGACGTTGGGGGTGATGGCGCTTGTCTTCCCAAGTAACCGTTACGCGTGATGGAGCCCTGCTTTCCTGGAGATGGCTCAACACCTGCCTGCCCATGGGAAGTAGTGAAGGAATTCCTTGTTTTGCTTTGCTTGCATGCGCGGCTTTTGCTTTCCTAATTAAACTGTCTTTATCTCAACCCACAAGTTTTCTCACTTTTACTCTTCCGATTCTCTCCCCCGTCCCACCCAGGGGAGAGTGAGCGAGCGGCTGTGTGGTGCTTAGTTGCCAGCTGGGCTTAAACCACGACAATGTTGCAATTCCTATTGAATTCCTATCAGTGATTATATTTTTTATATATACAAAAAACATTTGTATCATTCAATGTTTGGCATAGTTATGCAAACACACCACATGAAACTTGTATTGGCTGCAAGACTTCTTCATGATGCACCAGATCATCAGAATATAATCCAATACATTGCCCAGCAAGCAGTGGTAGCAACATCCAATTGAAGGATGCTGTAAAATCAACAAGGGAAGTTGCTACCAGTATTTGGAAAATTGCTTACTCAGATTTGTGGCACAATATTTTTGTGCTGAAAGAGCTCTTTTTGAGGAGGCACCTAATGATGAGGTGTGCATATGGAAGGCTGAAAGCAAAATAATTTAAAAACCATGAATATTGACATGATAACTGTTATCTGTATGGTTATGGCCAACTGCATTGTACATGACACTTGCAAACCTATGGCTAGTGATCTTGTGTGACAGGCTACATGACATGTTGCTGACTGGACAGGTGGCTCAGACAACCTGAGTCACAGAATTAAAGGCTGCTTAGTGCCAGAGCAAACATTTACTCATTTCTCATCTAGAAGCCCGACTGCTAGAGAGTCAGAAAACACCTTGTTCTCCCCTATTTATTATCTTTCTTCATATATGCATTCCTCTGTGTCAATGTGTGTATATGCAACTCCCAAAGTTATAAAGAATTGATAATGTAAATTAATTGTGCTACAAAGATAAAAAATAATAAACACATCTGAGACTTTCAACAAATGCTCCTACTAATGCCAATGGAAGTGGCATTGAATAGTTAACCTCCATCCAGTATTTATATTTCAGTAAAAATCTGGCATATACTCCTAGCAATCCTAAACAAAGAGATAAACATGGTTAAGATTAGCATTATTATATTAATGTGTGGGAATGTGAGAACCTGCACTGTTATTACAAATCAAGGATGTTATACAATGCTACTGCGCATGCATTTGGTAAATACCAAATCCATTTAACATGTTCTGCTACCTACACTACAGTATATCTATCAAGACTACCTAGCTATCAGACTCTGAATTATCGTTGGTTGAATGTTTGTCAATAAGTAGCCTTAAGATAAAGGTAGGCATACTACTTTATGAATGCCATATCACATCTGGTTAGGCAAATGAAGAAGCCTTCCCAGAACACCGTTGCTAACTGCATTCAAGCTGCAGCTCAAGCTGTAGCAGAGCTGGTTTAGTATGCTGTAAAAGTTTCTGGCTCTGTGTTAGATAAAATTCCCTTTTTCCCAGCACTATTAGAATCTGTATCTACACTTCCTCCAACTCCCTGCACCATAAGGAATGAGATGAATAGGCAGCTGCCTAAAACAGACTGCCCCTGTTTAACCTCCTGCTTTCTGAATGCTTCAGTGTCTCAAGACCATTTCCCTACCTAACCTTTTATTTTCCTGTGTTGAACTTCTGGCCCTTCCATATGAAAATCAACACTTACACTGGGAAAGTACAGGGGAAAAAAAATTGGAAACATTCACCTTTGTTTGGGCTTTTCTTATTAGGGTACAATGTAATTGTACAGAGAGGTTTCAATATATAAACTCTTTAAAATATATGGTATCTAATCTGTTTGAAAGCCTTTTGAACACTCGCCCTACTTAACTGCACCTAGAAATACAAGGTAAAAATGTTGTGCTGCACATGCTAATTAAGATCAAGTTACATTTGCATAAAATACAACATTATAATTTCTTCCGATTGAGATATAGTGAGCCAGAAGACATAAATAGAGGAAAAAAAGAGTTCTGGTGGGCAGGTGTGAACATGAGCAGTCAAGAAAAACAAACAAACAAACAAACAAACACCACAAGGATTTATCTTTTTTTGTAGTCGCCCTTGTTAGCACCTGTTAAGTGAGACCACAGAGAGCAAATGATTTCCCCATCCCTGGAGCTGAACCCTGACAGTCAGAATAGAAGCTCAGTGGTTTAGACATGATGAAATGATTTTGTTATCGCTTCTGGTGTTGCAAAAGATGCAAACGAATTTTTTAATGAAAGAAAAAAGCCCAAAACTACTACATGAGACTTTTCTGATAAAGATTTAAACTCTCATATCTTGACATTGATAGGTTAATGATAAAACTCAGATTCCTGGGAGTATGATATTCCTTTTTTCTTTTGCATGGATATGTATGTGTGTATTTGTGAATAAAGAGTTAAAAATTTCTCTTTAGCAGAAAAATAGTGTATTTTTAATGCCTGCACACATCTGTTATTCCTCTGGGGAAGAAGAACCTAAATAAATGAATCTATTGCTGTCTGAGCATTAAAATCAATAGGTTTCCGCAGTTATGGGAAGAAACAGGCCTTTGTTAAACATTATTGTGTGAATTTCTCAAGCAAAAAGAGTATAAACTACATTTTAATGTATTAATTATAAAGAAAAAAAACATTTTATTTCTCCTTTTGAAATTTCCCAATAAACATAACAGGCATTCACTCCATTTCAGATCGCACTTTGTGCAGAAATTAGCCATTTGAGTGATGTTTTGAAAGCTCTGAAATTTGTTACACTGCAATGATAATAAAAAAGCTGTAAAAGCTGAAGTATACCATGCTGAAATCTTCAGTGAAACATGCCTCTTTCTTCCTCATCTTCTCCAAATACTCGTTAGTTTTTTTCCATCTTTCTTTTTTCAACTCCGACTGAATACTGAGCTGTCTGAAAGTGCCATTTGGGGTACACTAACACAAAACAAGTGTGCAGTTTGTGTTTCCATTTAAAAATATCTTCTTAAAAGTGAATTTATGGACTCTGTATCTTACCACATACAAAGTTAATCAAATATAAAGTAATACTAAAGGCAAGCCCTCACCAAAAAATATATTTCTTTCTATGCCTGCCTGAGAGGTAAGGCAATGGACTCTAGGGGAGCAGGACAGCAGAAAAATCAAATGATTGTAATTTCCTTAGCTTTGTCTACATTATGTTTAGTAAAGCACAATAAAAACCTACGTTGGAAAGAAAACATCAACCTAATGTGTGCCATGATTCTATTTTCTGTTTCATAGTCATATTTTCTACTGGGCTGATTTTTTATGCTGGTGGTAGATGCTCACCATTTCTTTCTAGTCTTCCATCCTTCATCATTTAGTGAGGACTTCTGATAGATGATGTGAGAAAGAACAAGCTTGGAGAGCAATTAGTGAGTTCCAAACCAAAAAACATACCAGTTTCTGAACTCTTCTGCTATTTCATCTGTGTTAAAGGAGAAGATGGTTTTGGTTCCTGAGACGAAATGAAATTTAGAATCATAGAATCATAGAATCATTAAGGTTGGACAAGACCTCTAAGATCATCAAGTCCAACCATCGACCCAACACCACCATGCCCACTAAACCATGTCCCGAAGCACCACATCTACACGTTTTTTGAATGCCTCCAGTGATGGTGACTCCATCACTTCCCTGGGCAGCCTGTTCCAGTGTTTGACTACCCTTTCAGTGAAGAAATTTTTCCTAATGTCCAATCTAAACCTCTCCTGGCACAACTTGAGGCCATTTCCTCTTGTCCTATCGCTAGTTACTTGGGAGAAGAGACCAACACCCGCCTCTCTGCAGCCTCCTTTCAGGTAGTTGTAGAGAGCGATAAGGTCTCCCCTCAGCCTCCTTTTCTCCAGGCTAAACAACCCCAGCTCCCTCAGCCGCTCCTCATCAGACTTGTTCTCCAGACCCTTCACCAGCTTTGTTGCCCTCCTCTGGACACGCTCCAGCACCTCAATGTCCTTCTTGTAGTGACTATTTGTTTATATACAAGCTATGAATTCCAGTTTTGGACCAATCTGATTTTTCTTCGTGATTCAGTTCAAAACTAAATAATCATATTTTAAGAGTCTATTTGTAGATGCCACGTGTGAGCTGGTTTTCTATGCTCCCAAAGTAGGCAATGATGATTAGCCATTACAGGTGGTAGAGCCTAGCTGGCAAATGAGTTTACTAGGCACTAAGTGTGGGAATCGTCTGCTTCAGAATTGCCTAGTATCACCTGAAGCATACAAAGATATCAAAGATAAGTGTCTGGGACTAGAAGGTGTGATCTATGAGAGACTTGGACCCTAAGGGAAAGGAGATGGAGGCGGCTGGTAATCCCCCATAGCATTTAAAATGGCACTAGTTATCTACATTTTGGCATAATAATCCCACCATCAGTGCCTCATTTAAGGTGGATTGGAGTACTCTCTAGGCTCCATTGGCACTGCAGGCCAGAAATTAAATTCGGTTGTCTTTACACAGGCTTTTATTGCCACCTAAGACAGACTTGCTTGGCTTGCAACTCCCACTTTAGTAGAAGGGCGCTGGTTTTCCCTAGGTTCTGTGCCATATCTGCTTGTCCCACGAGGAAGTTGTGGATAATTTAGAGCCTTTTTTTGACTCTATTTTATTACACACTGCAAGTTTTTTACATCAGGAAACAAGGGAAAGCCGTCTATAAAACTACATTAGTAAAAGGTATTTGACAAAGTCTATTAACTAGTGAATAAATCCAGAACAGGCAGGCTTGGGGAACACTTGTGGGATGACTGAAGTGGGGGGAGGGTGGATATCGGCTTGATTTCTTTGATTTGTAAATTCTTTGTGGAGGACTAGAGCAAGTGAGTGAAATATTCTCAGAAAGGGAGAACAAAACAATTTCTTGGACTGTTACTGCCAAACTTAAAACCACAGCCCTCTAGAGGAAGCACAAGGGTGTTGGTGAGAGGCGTGGGGGAAAATGCATATTTGGTATCATAGAGGTCTGTATGACCATTGCTGATGAAATGAGAAAATAGCAACACATGGTTGAGAAAGACAGAAACTCCAGCTACAGAAACCACTTACAGGAGAAAAGACCTTCTAAGAAGCTTCAAGTTACAGTGTTCTCAACAGTTACATGATGTGTGCGCTGAGGCAGGGGAAGGCATATCTTGGGGTATGCATACAATTTTATATAGATCTGTAAGTCTCATTCATTAACTGAATTGAAAAAGAGAAAAAGTTACCTAAAAATCCTTGACAGCCCTCTCTACTTATTTGGTTTTCACCCCCACAAGCCTGGAGTACCCACAGAATGTGATGTAGTTAAAAGATAGGGGGGTGAGATAGGCATCAGCACCCATTCTGTGGGATGATGCCACCTAGTCCACATAATCATATTTCTGTAGTGAGGTAACAAAAGCATATGTGCTGTGAATATGCCAGGGAACCTCCCAGACAAAAGGAAGCACAGGAACACATGCGCGTAGAGCAGCAAGACTCAAATACAGCAGCCGAGGGAGTGTCCAGCTAAGCAGGGGGGTAGTCTAACAGGGCTGTGCTATAACTGCAATAGTTCTGCAAGGTCTCTTTCAGTGTCTGCATGGAGAATTGCTTAATTTGACTCATTCCCCCCTTATCACAGAATAATTTTCTTTGCTGTGTGAAACTTTCATGTTTCTTTACAGATAAAATCCATTTGATGTGAAGTGAGCTATCTTTTTCTGAGAAAGTAGGACTGGATTTCTTTGCTTGAATTTCAGTGTGGAGTCTGCCAAGAACATATTATTTTTATGAACAGTGTATAAAAATCTGTTAGCTTGAAGTGTGTGTTGTAGGTTTTTTTTACGGAATATTACAGTTTTAATTGTTCTGGAGCCTGACTTGCCTATGCAGATATCAGGTAATGACTGTAATTCTGCTGCTGAATATTAGTGGACAATATAGTAAAAACCTTGTTGGAAGACTGCTGCCAATTCATCTGCTGAAAAATTGGGGAGGGGTGACCAATTTAGGGCTTGTGGATGGTCAGGGTGCCTCTGAAGATGACAAAATGACAATCTCTGAAATTCAGCATGGAATTTTCAGTGATGATCACAATGAGGCAAATTCAAACATAGCTTGGGTGTGTAGTTGCTTTTCTACCCTCTCTGGAAGGATAAGATTCAGGATTTATTGTTTCTGAATAAACTTACGAGTACAGCCTGAAGCTTAGGTGGGATAATAAGATGTATATTGGTCTTCTGTGTTTTTTACAGTTTCTTTCTCTTTGTTTTGGATATTTTGTGTTTTGTTTTGTTTTGTTTTGTTTTGTTTTTAAAAAGACTTGTTTTAATAGATTGTTCTCTTTCACAGATTTTTTGCAGGCTTCTGAAAGGGCAGCTCCAAGAGACGGAAGAGTCTGGCTCATGCCAGAGCAGAGGCACAGCTGATAAGCTGGTACCATGCAAGTGGCTTGGGAAGACAGAGCATGAGGGTGAACTCAGGGTAACTCTGAGGACAAAACATGTCACTTTTAGAGAGAGTTCCCCCGGCATTTCGTTGCCATCCTAATGAATGAGGTAGACTAGTGAAAGACACAGATCAAAGAGCAAACTGAGATCAAGTATCATGTGCTTGCAAATGAGAAGTCTATGTACTGCTGATGCCTTGAAATCAAGGGATGATAGGTTTTGAAGTCATCTAAGGAAAAAAACCCACCTGCATTATGAAAAGGTGGGTGGCTGCCGATGCCATGGGGCCTGGAATAAGCACTGACACCGTAATACCAGGATGCTCGATCCATCCGTCTATGTATTCCCTTACTGGAGAGGGAAAACACCTGTCCCGTGCCCACCCTAGACCCACTGACCATGGACGCAGGCCCAACCCTTGCTTCAGGGTCAGACCAGAGGGTTTGGTTCCCTGTTCTGCTCCTGCTGCTGCGAGCCAGTGCAGGGTCCCCCTGCAAGCACCCGCATACACTGCCCTCACAGCATTTCCATACCTCAGCATCCTTTTCCCCTTTCTTGGCCTTCCTTTTCTCTCCCTTTGTATTTCTCTTTCTCCTTCCAGTTTCTCCCCAGGTGAACAACTCAACCCATAACTTCTTTTTCCCAACTGCTCCTAGTTCTGTCTCATCCATATCCAAATACTATTTCTGATACCGTTCCCTAGGCAATCTTGGCATTATGTGGTACTACTGATGGTTACCTGGGTGCTGTTGGCTTTACAATATTGTACTCCCCCAAAGGTTCCTAATACTCCCCTCCAATTATCTGTGGAGTTTGACAGTTTCTCACAAACCTCCCACTTAACCACCTGTGAGATTCAGCCGCCCCTCACAACTCTAACTTTTGCCGTCTTCCCACGCTGGTATGTGTTATGTTTGGCAACTTCTGGCGTCCTGTCCAGCAGATTTCCACCTCCTGCTCAATCACTTACTCTGAGCCAGGGCCTCCTTAGCAGCCTGAGAGTTCACTTGCAGCCTTAACAACATGTCCTCAGTGACTGATGTGGGCTGTCCTGGTCTAGTCCATTTCCCATTGCTTGAAGAAGACATGTAGTTGTGGTGAGCTGTTACGGTGGCTTGCTGAAATCCTGAAGAACCTTTCTTCCATTGCAGCTCCCAGGTTAAGCATGTATCCTTGCAAATGGGTTGACAATAGGAAGCCATCTCATCACCTCCTTAGTTTAAGGAAGTAATTGTAAGACAGCTTTTTTTGTATCAATGATCTTATCAGTCCTTGACTTCTCTGGTAGTTGTTTGTGATGGGTTTGCAACCTTCAGTTCTCCTGAGGGCTGGACTCCCAGATCTGCCATTTGTCTCCTTATGATCGAGGCTCTGGATTTCTGCTATTCCCTGCAGTCACACACATCTTCTAGCCAGAAAGACCGCAATATTCCACATATTTACGATGACCCTTTGTAACATCGCAAACCATCCTATCTGGTTGCACAGCGAACAAAAAAACAAACGTTTGTAAAATACAAGTAGTTTAGTTCCATCCCTACTTTACAGCAATAGCTAACAGGCAGAATGTATGTATTTATGACTAATATCAGTGCAGTTACCAAAAGAGGATATATTTTTCTGAATTTATAAATCCCCAGACACTGCCCCTTCATTGCTTCTGCTTCACAGGCCTCCTGTGAAATATAGTCAAACAACAATTATCTCTAAGGCTGATATTCTCAGGTGAACACCTTTCAATAACTTTTATGCTCTTGAAACAAACTTGAGACAAACTTTTCCTTAACACTCTAGAAAATTGAGATAGCTCAGTGAACAGTACATTCTGATTAACAGTGAGACAAGGTCTATGCAGAGAAATTAAAAATATGAGGTAGCAAAAGCTATGTTTAAAGGTGAGAGATTCTTCCAGATCTCTGGTATGGTCTTGTATTGCAGTCGTGCTGGCGAGAAGCTGTGCGGCAGGTCAATGGCATGGACATTCATACTGATTTCCCCTTACTAATTTAGCTATGTGTTTATGATATATCGTCATCATTCTCTTCTTTCTTTCTCGGTAGTTTTATTTTTAAGGAACGATGCCTAAACAAACATTGCTGCATCCCTTATCCTCAGGCTTGTCTCTTTCTAGCTTTTCTCAGTGCACTCTTCTCTGCCTTAGATAAATATTCCAGCCTCTCCTGTATCCTAGTTAGACATAATATAAGCACTCAGTAAAGATATCTTTGAATCTCCAGAGCATTCAAACACCTGGCACCAGGATGAGTCATTCAAGGAGTGCTGTATCCCTAAGTCAAATCGTGCAATCTGGCATTGTATTAAAGGGGCTCATGATAACCATGTGAGGAAAACTCCACCAGCTATGCTAAAATTATCTAACCCAAAAACCGATTTTCACAAAAAAAGGCCAGCTACCTATCTCATCTGCCTCACAGTGCACTTCTTCACAAACGACGTGAGACATGAAACTCCCACTTCATCGCTGGCAGAACACTCCACACCCGACCTTCCCAGAGGGCTCACTGGCCCTACGGCTTGCCTTAATCCCACGTTTTCTTCTTCCCAGCTTTTTCTTGATGTATTGACACACAATTCCTTGTGGGCAGTCAGACAAACCTACACCTTAAAGCTCTGCATCTTTCTTAGTCTTCAAATACATAAGAAGAAGTGGCATAACAGAAATAAATAAATTGCTGCCCATGCTCACTGAAGATAGGATAAGAAGCAATAGTCTTATCTTGCAGCAAAAGATATTTAGGACCCTGACAGGCTTGTGGCAGAAGATTAAAATCAGACATCTGTTTTCATTTACCTTAATATATTGGGCTGAACACTGTGGTAAGTGGGAGACTGATCACCTGTGGCATCAGGCATCCCTGCATTAATGGACAGAGGAAGAAACAAACACTTCGGTGCTTTAACAGCTTCATCTATCTGATTTTGTCTGCCAAGGCAAATCTACCACAGCCCTTAGTTTAACCATTAAGGTAAGATTTCTTACCAGTAAGTACAGCCAAACTTTGGAATAATTTGCCAAAGATATTGGCAGAAAATACATCTTAAAGTGTCTGTAAGAAGCAGCTTAGGTAACCTTCAGTCAGGAGTCCTTGATCCCATGTGTGAGATGGGCAGGGGACAACAGGGTTTGTCTCAGTGAACTCACAAACACCCTTCTGCTTCCTGTGGTTTTGTGAACAAATTATTTCATTTTGACAAATTATCTCATATCATCTAAGCCACCAAAGAGGTCTATAACACTTAGTGACCAGCAGACACAAACCAATATGACTTCGCTGTTTCACTAAGGGTTACGACTCTTTCCCTAGCTCTGGTAGGTTTTTTGCAGATCAGCTTTAAAACATGAGGAACCTCTATTTTACCCTTTGAAGGTAAAGGTACCCTTTACCTTTATGATACTCTTCCATGAAGAAAGTCTAATATTAAGAGCTAAACATGAATACTGAATATCCATGAATATTTATGAATATTCAATTCAGGTTTTCCATTCCTCCTACTTTTTTCTTTGCAAAAAAACAAATAAAGGAAGGACTTCCTATACAACATGGAACTGAACAACATTTTGACCTCTAATTTTGAGTCCTTCAGTTTTGAAGTGACAGTTTTGAGACACACTGAGCACTGAGGTAAAGCACTCAGAATTATTGGGTACCTTAAAACAATTCTGTTCATAATTTTTTGATGTTTAATTGAAATATTCCAACTTGTTGAAACTGAAATTTTTCTAGAAACTGTGTTAGTGACCATCACTCTCTTAAGTCAAAGTAGCCTTTACAATTTTGAAACATCTGAAAAATTACATTTCATTTTTTTTATTGGCCATTTTGGAAATCTTTGCTTGAAAGCAACATTTTGTTTTGAATTTTGCGAAATTTGGATAAATTAATGTTAAGAAGGGAAAGAAATGATACAAAAGTAACAGACAAACATTTCTTTATATTTAAAACTTTTAAGTGTTCCCTGTTTTTATCCCAATTCCATATGCAGTTATTCTGTTGTCAACTTGGAAGGGTTAAATTAGCTTAAATTTCATTCTAATTTCAGTTGTGAACAATTACATCTTACCTACTTCTCCCAAGATTCTTTATATTTAAATATGAATACTAACCCAAAGGCTTTTACTAAATGCACTGTGAGAAACAATAAGTTTATACTTGTATTGAAATCCAAAAAAGACAAAAGATGCCTTCAGATGTTGTCTTCTAATGTATATAACCTTATCCAGTAAAATTTTCAAGATCCAGAAATTGGCCCTATTCAAAATTAATATCCAGTTAAGTTTTTTTTAGGATGATATTTTCTTTCCTGCATAAATGATTACATGATTTTTTCCATTAACTAGAACAGTAAATGTTGAAACAGAAAAATTTCTCCGACATTTTTTTCTGCATAGAATTAGTATATATATATATCTCTCTTAATAATAAATTAATGATATTTGACTCATTGCTATTCATAGGGTCATTTTAATAATTCTATTATTATAATAATTCCAAACAACTAATCTACAAGCAAAAGCAATAGGTGACCAATGAGACACCATAACAAGTGAAGAATGGACTCTCAAATTGAACAATCAGCCAATAACTGCAAGGCTGAAAATTGCCGCTTCAAACTATTACCGTAGTACTGTTGCAGATCAAATACATTTTACATAAACTGAGGTCAGTTCACTATACATCATAGGAAGAATCAGGCCAGATTTATAAATGGCTTTGCAATAAACAGTTTAGCCAGCTATATATCTAGTGACAAAATATATTCTTAACGCCCTCACATCTAGCAGTAAAAAGCATTTCAAAAAACCAAAAGTTTTTTTTTCCCCTCCTATTAAGTTTTATATCCTAATATCTAAACCAAGGACAGCCAGTTAATTCTAGACGTCTTATATGAGGGGAACTCTTCTGCCTTGCTAATTCACAATTATGTACATGTAGCCAACAAAGTGTGTCACACTTAAATATATACTGTGCATAGTATATTTAGCTTTGTTTGTAATCTTGTTTTGGAAAGTGCCAAGTTTTATTTTTGTAGCTGTTTAAAATGAATACTGTAGGCAGAAGATAAAAGGACTTGCCAAGCAGATACACTTCAAATCAGTGTACTTATTGCCAATGCTATTAATGCATATAGTGGAGTACAAACTAAAAGCACAACTTTAAAAGCAAGCTCCTACAGCTATGCCCAAATTCTGTAAAAATATCATATGATTAATAATTAACCAAATGTACAATTTATTTTGTGACTTATGCAAAATAGTTCTTCCTGACATTTCATTTTATTGCTTCAGCCTGAGAAACTCTGCTGAAATTTGTGACTGCGTATTTCTGTGGAGGAGGGAATGGAAGAGTGCCCAGGGAAAAGAAAGGAAGGATGCTGCAAGAAGGAAAACAACATGAAACTGAGAAAAACAGGCAATGAAAAAAAAAAACGAATTGCAAGAGTTTTTATAGGAGACTAGACCCATGGCCAAATAAGAAAAATAAGTAACAAGCATATTTTGAATGAAAACTCTGAATACCCTTGTGCTGGATAAGCGATCCCTTTTACTATCAATGCACATTTAATCTGGGGACAGTGGAAAGAAAAGTAGGGGAAGATCCTGGGCTCAACAGGTAATTTTAAGTACCCTAAAATCAATATCTATACTCCCTGTATAGTTTACAGTGAATTGAAAGTTTTATCTAAGTTTATACATCTGAGTAAGGGCACCTGGGTTATGGGCATTCTCCTATATAGCTAAGGGAGATAGTCATCTCTAAAAGGTGATTTCATCCCATCAGATGTGTCCATTTCTCAACATTGACTGTATGAGGTGACTGACTCCTAATTCAGGTAAATGAGTTTTAGGCACTTAAAATTACCATCTTTTTTTTATTCTAGTGGGAAAATAATAATCTTGTGCCACTACCTGAATGCATGCGTCTATTAGTAACATCTAGCTAACATTTTAAAATAACTTAAGCATCCAACGTTTTTAATACACATTGATGTAATTTGGGAGCGGGTGGGGAAGTGAAAAAGAGAGAAAAGAGTCTTTGGAACTACTCTACAGAGTTTTTGATTTAGATCAAGCTGTCCGTTTAAGCACTGATGAACTTAGGATGTAGCTAGAATCTCAGCATGGTACTAGATATTTAAGGCTCATTGGACTGTCTGTGGCTGCTTACAAAGGAAGGAGGATCTCAGCAAGAGCAGGTTGTCTGGTTTCAGCCCCCTTGCTACATAGCAAATGTCAAACAGGCTGTGGCTGCTGAATTTGACACGCTGTGACACATGGAGATAATTGAAATTGTACACTTTCTTATATAGGCCATCACAGCTCATCACCTCCATATTATTTTACTCCTAGATGTCCCTCTTCATGAGGCAAGTACTTGTCAACATCTTAAAACAGAGGGTAGATCATTTAAAAAAATGAATTATCTTGCATATGACCTACTCTGGTTAATGTTACCCTTTTATTTCCATGGCTATTATATCAATTTAGCTATTTGTATTTTTCTGCTAGATGTAGGAGATCATCAGGGGATGTCACACACATTGCTCACAAGGAGTGTTAAGCAGAAAGACTCCCAGGCAAGAGGAATTCTAACATTAATGTCACCGTCATAAGTATAAGACAACCCTTTCTGATCTTCTATCATTTCAGTTTTTATCCACATGAATAATTTAAATGAACTATGTTTTTCCACTGTTAATTAAGTTGACTGGTGGTGTTTTGCTTTTGAGAAAGACTGAACCTATTGTTCTGAGAGCTATGGTGACTGTGACAGAGTCCGCCTTCTTCCCAATCTCAAAGTCATTGCTCATGTGAATAAACGCTGTGTTAAAATGTGTAAAGAAGTGGAACCAGGTCTTAAATCACTGTCATCCGTCAACACCACTGCCTGACTACTTGTTTTTTTTTCATTATCTTGTGTATAAAAGCTCAATGACGTACAAAGAAGGTAGAGTGGAAGGGAGGAAGAGTGCATCAAACAGTTCTCTATATTACCTATTTCAAGAGAAAACAAAAGTGGGAAATAACAGAGTTTCAAAGCTATTTAGAGCAGATATCTCAATAAATAATTAAATAGAATCCCAAAAGCAAATTTTACTTTAGTACCCATCCTAATTATCTTCTGAGTTCTTCATCAGACACAAAAGGACAAATTAATATTTTCCACTTGAATGACTTGGTTTGTATTTTGGGGGTTAGGGGGGAGAGGAAGATTTCCAAGACAGTAGTACAGTTTGGACATCTCCTTCAAAATAAATAAAAAAACGTCTACCAGATCTGAATATATCGCACATCACCCACTACGCCACCTATTCAGTATGGATCATTGTGCACAAAAGCATTCAAGTGTGTTAAGAGCACTTGGTCAGTACAGTAAGAGAATGTACAAAACCATAGATATTATCCTTCCCAGTCAAGTCCTTAAGTAAAAAAGTAATGTATCCTCTTCTGTTCTTTTCATAAATCTCTACAGGACAAAAATATATACAGAAAACCTAGTTGCTTATCTGTTATCATCTGGAAAGGAAATGAAAAACCAAAACCAAAACCAGACATAATGAAATCTTTAGATATCAAATTACAGAAATCTTGTTTTATTTTAAAAAAAATATGTGATTTTTAGACTTGCTACCTAGCAAGAAGGATATTTTAAACAGGATAATCATTCAAAATACTTAAAAGTTTTATTTCATCAGCATAGCTTTGTCTAGTAATACCTGTTCACTTATCTTAAAATGTATGTTTAGGTATGGCTATTTGAAAAAAAAAAAATTGTCAGGTATGGCTATTTGAAAAAAAAAAAAATGTCTCTAGTCTTCTCTAGAAGACAAGACAAAATAATCTAAAAAAAAGAATAACAGGTATTATACCTCCCTCACAGAACATCTTATTATTATTAAATAGCAAAAGATTAAATGCATGCTGTATATTAACACCAGTTGATAATAATTTCAAAGACAATGAACCAAATTGGTTGACACATGGTGCCACAACTAGGTATTATGCTACGCCTCCTCACAAAAATTTGTTGATTATGTAGGATATAATACCACAGGAAGTAAACTATATAATAGCTAGGTATGATAATCACATCAGGAGTACAGCCTGGTTGTCTGTCACATCTCCACCTCTGTAGAGGTGAACTGTAGTGTGCTTTTGCTCCCTTTCACATGTGCATTTGACCTACCGCAACCCACAAGTTTCACAGTAATTGGCAGTATGCTTAAGAGTGATAAGCAGAGACACATGAGTCGGTTTCCCAACTCATGGTCTATCAATCATTAATGGTTTGGTAGGTCAGGCAACTGGGCTCTCATATCGTACGATCAGAGTCTCAAAGGGAGCTCACTGGGTGACATACTCCTCCTGCTGCTACATAGTGCCAATATCTCCATACTTCATTTCTGGAACGTAGTATTTGATGCATCATACATGATAGATGACTGCATTAGTGTCCATGGCACATCAAGAGAATGAAATGTAGGATCCACTGCTATAGATGGTAGGAGTTTAGGAATATGTAGGCATTTGATTCTCTATGTCTTTGTGGCTTACTAAGATGTTGATATGAAGGCTCAAAAAGGAATCTCTGTATGCAGCTCAAAAACTCTTAAACTTTAAAATATTGTTTTTCTTTGCTTTTTTTTATTTGCTTGTTTTTTATGCAGTTAAGTGTCCATCATGAAAGATCAAAAAAAAAATCTATAAAGATCAGAATCAGCTTTTTATTTAAAAATAAAACTTTGTTTTGGTAATCACTTTGTAGTTTTTCTTTTCATACAAACATTCTGAGACATATAAAGAGTCCAGGATTGGATTTATAGAAATCAAGCAACACTTTTTAGTTTTCTATTGCTAAGAATTGCATCAAAATAAAATAGTATTAAGCATTTTTTAAAAAACATATTTTGGAATTCCCAATACCTATAAAGATGAAGAACCTAGTTACAAAGTATTTGTAGACTTTGCATCTGCTCAGCCTGTGACTGAATGATAACACGTATCTGAAATCATTTGTATCATAAGCACTTTTATATGAGTCATCAGAACAATTTTTAAGTGCAGTGACAAAACCACCATACAAACTCCTTTTATATCATTCTGCACACTGTACTGTTATGCTTTTTGAGATATACCCAATTTAAATGATATGTTCCTGTCCCTCTAAAACAATTAGTTATTTTTAGATGCTTTCATGTTACAGAACTTCTTCTTTTCACTGATCACAGACTTACATCTCTGGAGTGAAACACAAGCACTGTTCAATAGAGTACAAGGTATGTTACATTCTGCACCATACTATACATTACTCACCAGGGCACAACGCTGCACAGAAAATATAAGGCAAAAAGTGAAGGATGCAGTTCTGTTGATACAATTTTGATGGAATACCAGGACTCAAAATAGAATACTTATTCAGCTCAACAGTGACTCATACATTTGGAAGTGAATTGGAAATTTGTGTAGGCAGAAAGTAATGATCCATGTGGGAATTTTACAGGAGGAAGAAACTATACTGTATAGCCCTGCTTAGAGGTTGGGTAAGTTATGAAAGTGAACGATATTCTTCCATATTTTTGGTTAATAGACAGGAAGGATAATTAGCATCCTGCTTCTTTTTTCCAGGTGCAGAAATTGACAGTTTCGCCAAGTAGCAAGATAGAAAATCCTGGCAGGAGAAATAGAAAATATAACATTGATTCGCAGACTGTGGTCAATCCATGGATTGCTGATGGTTTGTGAAACCATACAAACAGATCACAGGGCATCCAGAACACCATGATTAAAGAGGAACTCACAGCTGGCCAATCTCTGTATTGACTGTGGTTCATAACAACAGCCTATGACCAACAGTATTCAGGTCAGCGTATTAAAGGCCACTACACCGCGCTTTCACTTTCATGACATGCCACTCAAGTCCACAGCATGCACTCCTCTTTTTCTCAAAACACAGGGTAGTTGTCTGTTCTTTACCATCTTCTTAAGCATAAACTCTTGGTATGTGTCTGTACCATCCCTGTGTGCTGCGTGAAACTTTGGAAACTGTAGAGTTTAAAGGAAACAAGTTTCTACATACAATGCGTATCGAAAATTTGAGCAGGTAGAAGATATTAAGAGTCCTGAGGAGAAAAAAACACACACGCAAAACAAAACTAAAAAAAAAAAAAAAAAGGAGAGAAAAAACAATCATCCCCCCCATCCCCCCCAAAAAAACCTCACCACAAAACAACCCAATAATCATGTCATAACATTCAAAATTCTGGATTTAAGATTTATTTTTCAAGCTTTGATAAGCAAATGGTTGTCTTTTGAAAACAGAATATATGGAAATAATCTCAAAATGTTAATGAATATCTAATAAACAAGCTATTGATGTTTGACTCTACTTTTGGATGTGACTTTCTCTGAGTTCAGTGCACTGAACCATTTTCTAGCCTGACGACAAATTAAAAAAAAGGAAAAAAAAATCTTTACCACTTAAATTCAGCCAGAGAAATGGAGCCCTTAGCTTTTTTTACATCAGATAAAATCTACATTAGGGTATAAAATTTATGTGTGGATTTTTCTCTTCCATAGAGTTTTTCACTGATATATAAAATTTCAAGATTCAAAATTCAAAGAGAAAAGACATGGGCATGCTTTCTTCAGTCAATTGGGTTTTGATCCTGTCAGGTATGAAGGTGTTCTATCATAAAAGCGAAGGACCCCTGGAAAATTACTGTTCAAAATGGGAATGAGACAGTGATATTGTATCTCTCTTCATTCTTTTATCCTGCCATGAAAACATAAAGAAGAGGGTAAAAGAAAAATGTTTCCAGAACAAACTTCTTCAATAATGTTTCCTGTTCATTCTAGTGGATAATTGTAGCCAGGGCTCAGAGAGTTGTAACTGACAGTAGAATATCCATAAAGACAGTCCAATATAGGAAGATAGGGCTAGAAGGATTTGCTTGGTTCATTAATTCCCATTGTGCAAAACATTAAAAGTACAAAGGTAACTTTATCATGAGTTCAATGTTTTAAGTCCCTGCAATAGCACAAAAATTGTTTGTATTAAAAATCAAGATTTTCTTTGGAACAGGACATCTAAGACAAGGCAAAAATCTATAATGGAGCCTGCTAATATAACTTCTGGGAATCATATATTTTGTTTATAGGTTACCTTGCAAGGGATTTCTGAAGGTAATCTTGTCCAACCTCCCACTGAGAGCATGGCCAACCTGCAAGCTATATTTAATTTCAATCTTAGATCACAGTGAAGCATTGAATATCTCCAACCTCTCTGGGCAATTTGTTGCAGACTTTGACCACTCACATCGTGAACATTTTTTTCCTAACATCTGTTCAGAATTTCCCTTGTTGCAGTTCATGTTCGTAGCCTCTAATACCTTCACAGTGCACCTCCAAGAAGAATCTGGCTCTATCTTCTCTACACTCTCCTACTGGGTAGTTGAAAACAGCTCCCTTTCATCTTCTCTTTTCCATACTGTTCCCTTAGTCTTTCTTTGTACGTCTTGTGCTCCAGCCCCCTAAACACCTTGGTGGCCCTGCACTGACTAATTCCTCTATGTCAATGTTTTTTGAGTACAGGGGAGCCCAAAACTGGGCATGATATTTTGGATTCTGCATCCTTAGTGCCAAACAAAGAAGAATCACTTTGGCCTCCTGGCTACACTCTTCCTCATATAGCCCAACATGCAGTTATTCTTCATTTTTGTAAGGATGTAATGCTGAAATAAGTTCAGCCCAACATTCAGTTATTCTTCATTTTTGCAAGGACATAATGCTGAAATAAGTTCAGCTTGTCAACTGGACACCTAAATCCTTTTCTGCTAAGCTGTTTGCTAGCCAGTATGTCCCCAGCCTGTGCAGGATATCACATTCAGCTTTGTTCGACTTCATAAAGTTTCTGCCAGCTTCCCCCAGTTTGATACTGTCTGCATACTTGCTGAAGGTGCACTTCATCCCATTGCTCAGGCCAGCAACAAAGACATTAAACAACATCAGTCTCAGTATCAGCCCTTGAGAATGACTGAGACGCGTTTCTTTTTCCAAACCTGAATATTACTGTACCCCACATACGTGATCAGGACATACTGACCAGGCTGTGGTGCTGCTTTAAGATGAAAATAAAGACAGGGCCTATAAACCCTATTATTTTATATCAAATCTGTCATTGAATGCATGCAGAGAAATTCTTCATCTGGTCTCTAATTTGCCCCTGCTATGTCGAACACAGGTTTTCTCAGTATTATTCACCATCCTTGCACCAGACAAGAAATTACTCCCTGCTCTCTACCACTAGTTTTGGGAGATAGATGTTTTAAGTATTTTGTATGCCTTTTTGTGACAAGGTGCAAGGACTCAGAACCAGTAACTTTCTGGGTTAGTCAATATACTCAGCTAAGTGGAGGAATTATCCTTTCATAAAAAGGTTTAGAGTATGGCATGTGGGAAGACAGTAGTTCGTATTGTATTCATATTCTAAGCATAAATAACCATCCTGCGCCTCTTTAGTTTGTGCTGAAGAAAAGGCAGCAGAATGCCAAGTCTGAGCTAAAAAATATTGGCTAATGCTGTCACAGTGATTTTGAGGATCTCAGTTTGAGAGCAGAGTATTTTTTTTTTTAATGTTATATATAGGATTTATACAGTCAAGACTTGTTAAACCATGGTGTTTACCTAGATTTCCATCTTCATGCGTCATTTTCTAGACAAGCCATGACTTCAAGCTTAGAAGTTCTAATTAGAATTAGGAACACTTCCTCATATGGAAAATTACTGCAGTGTATCAGAGAACACTCATGGCAAAATTATGCTGTTTGTTGGTAAAATAAAATGAGTCCTCAGAGTCAGAATAAGCTACATGTATGAAAATACACTTCGTTGGTATGACTGAAATTTCACTAGATGCTTCTGAATTAACTGTGCTAATCATGAGGAACAGCGTAGGCCTGGCCCTAGAGATACATTTTAGCACTCCATACCTTGCCTTTTTTTTTGCGTGTGTGCATTTGTGTGTGTATACATACATACACACATGGACATATGTGTATGTATTTATTCAGAGCAGTAACATATTGTTTAGTATTTGTAAAGTAAAATAAGATTCTGAAATGTAAAGTGTCAAATTAAAAAGTGCTTTCAGCATGAAGGAACATAGTCATAGCAATTACAACTCCAGGTCAGGCATGGAAAATTTCCATGACTCCAGTATATAACATATGTTTAAAGTGAAGAAATTATTTTCATTTATTTTGACTGATGCTCAAGCAAGAAACTGTATTATAATTTCAAAATAATAGAGCCTTTTTTTTNTTCAGAAAATTCCAGTTTGTTACATTTTGTGGCCTATTTCATTGCTGTGTCTGGTTACTTCAGCTATGTTTCATTACTCTGTTGACATAGCAGAACATAATATTACTGGTACAACTGAATGTGTCAGATCAAAAATATGGTACATCAACCTGGGAAATTAAACACAGATATTTATTTTTTTACTTTCATGGAAAAAAAAAGACAGAGATGTAATGAAACTCTGAAAACATTCAGTTAAAATTATATTTAAAACTTTAAATTTGTAATCTCTGTTATGGTTCATGGGCAAAACAGAACATCTTTAGCCAAACACATAGCAAAGGTGCAGTTTCTGCTTTGTTGTTAATAAGGGAAATACCCATACAGCAGGCTGGCTGGCTGCGCAATTTTGGGAATATGTGACTTAAATCTGACCCATTCAGCAGGTCCCTGTTCAACACCTATTAAACTCATGCAGCTCCATGTGATTGCGAAGGGAAGAGAATTGCCACTTCATACAAAAATCTACCTCAGCTGCTCTCACTTCGAGGCAAATGTGTGGAATGTGCTGCATGCAAAATTTAAGGAAATAAAGAAATTATGATGCTGTAGGGATGTGGTGATTTAAAAATAATGCCCAAGGTGGTACCTCTTTTCTGCTACCTATGTTTGTGGAAGGCTCTTTGTCCTTTCTTATCTTCAGGAAGTTGAAGAGCTGGAGAAACAGGGGAGATGGTGAATAACTTTCTTCATGGCAGCACAACGGTATGAATAAAATACAGATTGTTTTATTCAGTACACAATACCTGGTTTTCAGGGAAACTGACTTTCAGGAGCTTTCTGCCTTTTCTTTCTGTCCAACTATTGTTAAATTTCTGAGACACAAGTCAAAAATTATGATGATGGTTATGGCAGAAACACTTAATATAGTAAACCTCTAAGAGGAATAACGTGACAAAGGTGGCAGAGTCACAGTTATGAACATGTTGCATTTCCTTGTGTGACTGTAAAGTGATATGATATGTATGGGAGCCTAGATGGACATAATGCTGAAAAATTGCTATTTCTTCTATTTTCATTCTGGATAAATCTCTAAACTAAGCTGTGTTTGACTTCAACCACGTATCTCAGCAATGTTTTGACTATATTAACTGATACTATCCTAATCAGATCGCCTTAGCTAACACTTTGGAAGCTGGTGATACAGTAGAAATTCACTCAGGATTGTTTTCTCATTTCACCTCTACTTAGACTGAGTTGATGTTATGTTTCCTTTCATGATGGCACTTTAGTATTTGCAGTATCTACTCTATCTTTTCTTTTGGAAACAAACAAACAAACAAACAAAAAACCCCAAATGTTTTACCAAACTCTGAATAAATTAATTTTTCTAATGAATACTCTGTGACATGACTTGGCTTCCTTTTGCTGTGCTATATTACAACCAGTGTTGGAGTTACATCCAACACTGGGGTTTTGCTGGAGCACCAAGCTCCCCATGAACAATACTTTTTCCCAATCTATTGACTTGTATTTGTGAGTAATCATACTGACCCCAAGAGAATTTCTTGCCTGAGACTCATCCTGTGGGGTTTATACTATCAAAATTCTATTTTACTATGGGTGTCATTAAAAAGTAAAACTTTAAAGAATATGATTCCTCCATAAATGCCAAGGTAACTGTATTTGAAAGATACTGGTTCTAAGATGTAATGCCACTTAGAAGATTTTTGTCTTAGTTAGTTGCATGACCCAAATGCTTTGAAGAAGCTAATGGGACAGAACATTCTGAAAAGACAGAGAAAATATACAACAAAGGTTGGTGTGTGATTTGCCCATATGGCATTTTCAAGAAAACTGTGGAACATGGTCCAAAGTTGGTACTGATTTATCTGTGTCTCATGGACAGAGATATTAACTTCACTCTCCAAAAAGAACATTTATTGAGACCATAACATCCAAGCATGTACAGTCACATACAAAATGCTGGTATATCAACTATGACCATGATAAATAAGAAAGTCCATTATAATAATCTCTAGGTTAATTGGATTTCAAGATCATTATTTTAAACTCATTTTGTTGAGTCCAAGTTATCTACAATCCAACTGTGTTGTAGGGGAAAAAAGGTATCTAAATTATAAAAATGGTGCTCTATTAGCTAAGGAGTCAAATCTGGACCATTATTTGGCAACAATCTTCACACTATCTAAAAATATTTTACAAAAAATATTGCTCAACAGGAAGATTAGATTGCTGACTACCTGTATATATCACTGATCATGTTAAAAACAAGGATATAAAAAACTTATAAAAACCCAAGTAAATATACTATTCTAGAAAGTCACATAAAGACTGTGGAGCTCTAAATCAGTTTGTGGTAAGCATATGGATGCAAAAGGCAATAGCGTCTCATGAACTGTCACTGTCCAGCTTGTAATCAGTGAACATTAAAGGAAGAAGAAATAAGATGCATCTTCAGCTTCCACAAAAACTGGACAAAAGAGTGCATTCATTAAATCTGGAAGCAGAGCATACTATTAAGAAGCAATGAATCAGATGGTACCTATGAAATAGACTGCACAAAGCGATACAGTGATTTAACAGGCTGCCCAGGGAAGTAGTGGAGTCACCATCCCTGGAGGTGTTCAAAAAACGTGTGGATGAGGTGCTTCGGGACATGGTTTAGTGGGCATGGGTACTGGGTTGATGGTTGGACTCGATGATCTTAGAGGTCTTTTCCAACCTTAATGATTCTATGATTCTATGATTCTATATCCAGGCGATAAGGCTCGGTAGCCTTGTGAAACAGGTCTAGACCACAAAGGGATGACACCCTCTGACCAGCTCTAGACAACCCCTCTCTTTTCCTTAAAACTTCAAAGATAGAACCACTAAAGTCTCTTTTGAAGCAAAACTTAAAATATTATTAGCTGCAGATGACATTTGGAAAGATTTGATCTAAAATAATTGAGGAACAGAATGTTCTTTGGTTTTAAATCTGAGGGTTTTAATTTATATAGCCCTTTTAAAAAATTCACCTTTTGGCTCTCTTTTGATCTCAAGGATGACTGTGCTCACTGAGTTCACTGTAGGCAAGCACAATCCACAGTGAATTCACTTCTTATCTCAGTACTTTCCTTCCCCACTAATTAATGTAAAAAGTCCACACAAATGTATAGAGTGTAAATGTTAGATTAGAACACTCTTTTATTCCCTGTGATTTATAAGAAAGGATAACATCCTGACAGACCTCAGAATGGAGTATACCCACCCAACTTCTGCAAGGTGATTATAGTTGGACACTTACTGTAAACAAGACACATCCTAGTCAACCACCTTTCGTTTTTTCACTAAAAAGCAGGAAAGGAGACGGGTTAAGGAAAAACTGTTCCATAACAAGAATGCTGTCTAACTCTTAGTAGCTACAAAGGTCTTTCAGAGCCCATAAACCGAAGGACTCTGTCCTCCCACCATCTCTTAATGTTTCTACAATGAATTGACAGGTATTACTTTATTATTTGAATGAATTTGATTCATTATTTTTCAGTTAATTGGATATTCAGTTAAAATCAATACTTTAGCTAACAATAGTATTAGTTTATTAGCCTGCATTAAAAAGTCTATAAAGGATGACTGTGCTCATTACAGGCCAAGAAAAATTTGATGGGCTGAGTTGGATACAAGCCGTTCACACTATTCTTTCAAATAAATTAGAGCCTTGGTCATGCCAACATTTTAAACAGATGAGAACAACCTTTGAAGATTGTCTACTTTTTGTACTGCGCTCATCAGAAATTCTTCTTTCTATCCTCCTTTCCCATGTATCAAATATATATGGAATTGATTAATGACTGGAAAGAATGTATAGGTAAAGTTATCCTTCTTCTTCAGAAATTTCAGGCCTTCACATTAGTAAGGTCAAATTGAGGAGGTAGGAGCAGAATTCTTATCTCCTGTTCCCCTACAATGGTGATGGGAATGGGTAAGAGAAGGCGACCAACCTCGTCAGAACATCAGAGCACCTCCCCTTTGGGAATGTCTCAGTCAGTTTGGAATAGATGGTACAAGGCAATGAATAAACAAAGCCTGGCTTTTTCGTCCACATGTTGTTTCTTGTAAAGTATTTCTCAGATGTCCTGGGTGAAGGATTTCAACGCTATATTTTGTTTGCCTTGTGCTTTTGCTGATAAGAAGTTCTGGTATGTTCTGGCTGCTTGTATCACCTGCATTTGTCTCTGCATTCTTCTCAGACAAACGGTGATTTTTAAACTATTAAATAAAAAAATAAAAAAACCTAGTAATAGAACATTCAAATTCGACTCTTCAGAGATGTCTGCAATAACAGTCAACATGTTTAGGAAGAAGAAAGTCCTAAAGTCTTCCCTGCCTTCATTACTTAAAGCACTGAGTTCTCCTTAGGTTTTGGAAAGCAATTTAATTTCCACACCTTGACTTTTATAGACTATTACATTCATAAAATGTGGAATCTAGTATCTGCAGAATGTTGTTGCAATTAATCTTAACTGCTTGAAATTTGCAAAGCAGCTCTTGATGTAAATATTGTTTAATTATTTTTTTATGTTTCCCTGAACTTAAATCTAATTGATAAGGTAAAAATCTCATGAGAAAATAATTTTTTTTCATGTCTTGAAGTATTTCAGAAATGACAGTGTATGCTGTATTCTGCAGGAGCTCAGAATTCTGCCCACTTCATTTCTAAAGAAGAATTGCCCCTCAAAAAGAAGAGCTTTCTACATAAAACTATGGCAAAGGATTAATCACAGTTTTCATAAATAAAAAGAAATACCTTTGCTGTGGTTCATCTGTTCTGGGTCATTGTTTTGCTACACTCAATTAACTCATCTTTCCCTTAATAATATGGTATATCTTGACCCAACCCACAGCTCAGGCTTCCTTTGCTAAAGCAAAACTGAGTTCTCTATTTATCAGATAGACTGTTTTACCTAGTTTGCAAACACTAGATATAGTGCCTCTGGCTCCTGAAACTTGGCTTAATTGCAGGCAGTGGGTTTGGAAAGAGATGCTAAGTATTTAATGTTGGTTGCTAGAGTGCTGAAATATTTGGAATTACACATCCTGACATTATTCCAAGATACCATACATTAGAACTTGGATCTTTTACTGGCAGTAATTAGGCTTTATTTGCACAAGTAAGATCATTTTAACAAATTTTTTTGGAAAATATAGATAATAACATTAATGATTTTTGCACTATTGCCTGTATTTCACTTGGTGTTACTTCCTACAAAGAAAAGTAGAATGTTAGAGAAAGGCCAGCAACAGGCTGAGAAAAATATATCTGCATTTTCTGTACTTCCAGCACATAAAATGAGAAATCCCCAAGTTTCCTATGTTAACCACTAACCCTTTACCTTGAAGTAGATTTTGGGTTCCCCTTAATATTAGAAGAGAACGAAGTTTAAATTTGTGACAGTGAAAAAATGACACAATTTTTAAGTTTTTTCAGACTTTGTCTGATAGTATTTCAGAGGCTGAACATCTGTCAATCCAAAATTGTAGTATAAATTCACTGGTCAAAATTGTTCAAAACTATTGAGATCTCCAACAAAGGCATGCAATCCTTACTTCTTTCTTGGGTTATATGCACTGTGAAATTAATGAGGTGTGTAAAATTTTGCATTACAAGGCATTATAGTCCAACAAAGACGTTTCAGGTACAACTCTATTTTAAGTAGATGATAGCATCTGCCATAGTATATTCTGCTGAAGAGAAATTTATGCTTTCAGACATTAGGAAAATTTTTCATTTTCATGGAGATGTCTACAAAAGCTTTAGGGAAACATAAATGACACTTTATCATGATTTTTTTTTTTTTCCATTTAATTCAAACATTTTAACAACTAAAAATCAAGTCTAGTCTTTTTTTGTGTATATTCTTTAAGATGATTATATTCCCATTAGAGATATTGGGCATTCACAAAAGAGTGTTTTCAGTTAAAACTTTTTGTGAAAAGATGCATTTACATTTTAAAATGGATGTCAGGATTCTTGGGTGAGTTCACTGTAAATAGTACAGAATACGATAAGTTTCCCATGAAAACTGAAAGTTTCAGAAGACCAAAGGCAAATAGAAAACTCCACAATTATTATTTTTAATGTATATTTTCCATCGCTTATATTTCAGTTCACATTTTTTAAATTTCTGTGGCCTAAAATTTGTGCTCTCTTTACATCAGAGGTGGCTGTGAATCAAAACAGAATGTGATCTGCTGCTCATACAATCCAAAGGAAAAAATTTCTAACTATCAACTAGAGGATTTCCTCCTACTTTAATTTATTAAGCTCAGGTACATAGAATAAAGCAAAGAAACATCTGTTTTCTGCTTAAGGTCCAAGTAACTTTTGATAGCTAAGGGCTTCCCCACAGAAAAAGATATGGAGTTAACTTGAATTAGCAGCATCGTGATGAAAGCAAGGCCATTTCTATTTTTGATATGAGTAACAAACCTTATAAAAACACCCAGAGACTGTCTAACATATTATATACTCTTGTACTAGATATATTTACATTTTTTAATATACAAAGATAAAGTCTGAGTTAAGTCATCTAATGCCTTAGAAATAGATCGCTGGTCATTAACTTACTCCTCTTTCCTTGGACATTTTGACATGACATTCTCTTGTGCTCTGTTTGAAAAGACCAACTTTGCAAATTTTTTTGTTTTAAAAAGTCCTTTCACTTTCTCAGTGGCAAAGAGATGAAATGCTGTAATAAAGAAGAAAGTCGCAATCCCTGGGTTTCATTCTGGCAGTTGCAATACAAAACTAAAAGTGATACTTCACAGGAATGGTTCTTCTAGCATCTGTAAAGGCATTGATTAACTTTTCCCATTAACCTGTGGCCTCAACATTAAGCATAAATAATGCAGGGACAGCTGCTGAACTGCTAAAGTGTGTTCGTTTTAGTTCCTCACCTTCTATTCTCCAAGCTGAAGCTTTTATGTAGAGATTTGTAAAGGAAATATACAGTATAGTCAATACACAAGTTTGTATGGAGTATGAATCAGAGAGTGTGTGTGTATAAAAACTCCAGAAGAAATGTCACAGCAGGGTTTAAACAAGTGGTGTTAGGTGCAGCCATTGAAAGGGATTGAGAGCAGCCATCCATGGGTAACAAGGAATTGAGCAGCGTGTTGATGGCAACAAGGCCACACAAGAGCTAAGTCCACAGCATAGATGTGGGGCAATCTCAATGCGATACAGCTCAGCATGGCTATGTGCCTTATTTGTCAGGAGCATGTAAAGGTTGCAAAGAGCAATGCCACTCAAGATTAGCCTAGAAGATATGAAGAGGAATCAAGAGGCAACATTGCTTGTCCTCTATCCCACCACATGTAATAATGATCACTATATTAGAACATACATGTCTCATTTTTTGCATGTGAGTATGAAACAGTGAGTGAAAATTCAGTATTTTGTATGATAAAAATAATCTTATTCTGTTTATACTGTTATTTTTAATTTTGCTACATTATTTACACACACACTGAGCATCAGATAGATAAAATTGAAGAGTCTTCATATGAAAGGGATTTTTTTACACTGTCCTCGTTGAGTCCTGTGTCACATCCTCAGAAGAATCTACTTGCACTTTAGCTGCACTGGTAAAACTAATGCATTCAGCCCTTGTTTACCTGGACTGTCAAGAGTGGAGAAAGATTCCAGGTCAGGAAGAGGACAACACAGGTTCCCACCCGGTGTAAGAAGAGTTGTTAAAAGAGTGAGGCTTTTTTGCTTCTAGTTCCAATTCAACACAGAATTCAAATACCCATGTGCAGTGCAGTGACTAACTCAACACACTGTTTACAAGTACTTTGATTTTTTTGAGTAAATAATTTTTCTATCAGCAAAATACATGGCAAAATATGACAGGTTAGAGCTTTGTGCACTGAAGTGTTTGGGGAAAACCTTGAATGTAGTAACTAGTTCTGATTTGACTTTGAGGTGTCACCAATATTTGGATATACTTCCACTTTTGATGAATCCTAACTCAGTTTGACTCTAATACAGATGTACACAATGTGCAGGAAATTACAATGGAGTCTGTCAATTCTCATGAGTAAGCACTTCAAGCTGGTCAACACTTAGAGGCCAGAAAACTTTTTTCTTTATAACATGGCATTGTTCAATTAGGTGCTTTACAGAGGGTTTAAAATGGTCTTTTTAAGCATCATCTATAGGCTATTGTCAGAGACAAACTGCCATATTAGAAAGATCACTGGTCTTTCCAATAATATAATCGAATTTCATATGTTCTTGCTGTGTCCATATATGTTACTATTTTTCTTGATATCAACAATAGGATCAATGTTTCTCCTTTTAGGAGAGTTTACATGCTTCTGTTGTGCAGTGCTGCACCTTTCTATCTATGCAATTAATTCTTTAAAAATATAAACATATGAAACAATTATTAAATGTATTTAATCACTGATAGAGGAGTGTCAGGGAAAAAAAGCATATCAAAGAAAAATAAAATTCTGATGATATATAGATGATCAGAAGCAGAAAAATACCTGCTTATGAGTGTTCTTACCACTTTGACAGAAACTCATGCTATGAATTACAGGTTTAGAAAGTAGAGGAACCTCAGCTTACTGCCGCAGATGATGCTTTAGTAGAAAATCCTCTGAAAAAGATATATACCTCAATTTTTTTGACTTTTCCCAAATTGCCTATGAAATTCTTACTCATTAAAGAACATTTTTGACAAACATAGATAGCCTGGTCTACTTTAATAATACAACAGCAAAGTCATTGGATCTGTAGCCAAGTAATAGAGGGAAGAATTTGGACCAAATGTATACATAATTTTTGTACTGCTAAAAGTTCTGTATTTTTTTCTTACAAAAATTTGATCATGTTTAGGATATTTATTTCATTATATTTATGGTAGTCACTTAAAAATGTGCAAGAATATTGTTTCAAGTGTTTCAGTAGTGCTGCAATGGAGCTTTCACTCAATAATCACACATCTGATAAATAGCTTTATAAATCTCACAACACACTCAAGGAAATAAAAGTTCTTCAGAGACCTTTTCTTACAAGCATTCCTGTTACATCTAGCAGGACAGCAATAGATGTTTGATGTGACTCAACAAAATTTATATGACAGTTTCCAAAAGGAAGTGCAAGAAAACAGTTTCTGTGAATGATGAAGCTGAAAGAATTTAAGATATTGTCAGAACAGCAACAGCAGTATCCTTTTTCACCGAAACTGTGTAAGAGTAGACCTTACACAGCTAGAATGATCAGAACCTCTAGTGTATGACAACTCTTGTTCAAGTTGACAATATCATTAAATGAAAACAGGTATGAATAATGCAGTCAATGAATGAGCAATTAACATACACTTCATGTTTATTAATCCCTGCTCTGACACACCATTAGAGGTATTGAGCTTTTGCCTTTTGATTTTACAAAGTCTTGCCAGAAAGCAGGTTCCTTAGGAAGGTCTCTCTCATCTAGAGAATCTGATTTTGGAACATCTGCACAATCTGCACAACCCTCTGATAATCAGCATCTCCTCCTCAGCCAGCTTTACTTTGTATATTCTTTATGGCTGGTGCTTCAGACCCTCCCATGCACCCCATCTCTCCCTTTCAAGCTTACCACTTCTGCAGACTGGTGTTTCCGCTTAAATGATCTGCTTATTCCCTGCTGTTTCTTGCCCTATTCTACCTTCATGTCTATCTTTTAGCTTCAGTCTATTATCACAGCATTCTTTTTTTCATAAAGTTTTTTGCAAATCCTGCTTCTGCTCTGTTCTTTCTTCTGAACTGCTCTCTGTTCACTAGCAAAACCATAAAGGCTTTTGATCTTCCTGCTTTGTAAGTTAATTTCAACATTAAGCATATTTGTATTTTAAACCCACAAACTGAGAACTTAAGAGATATCTCCAGACACGTATTGATTACAATGGTATTTCTGCTAGTTTTTTTTAAGATGCACTTCCCTCACAATGCTTAAAATTCTGGCAAAAATCCTCCTGGGTTTATTAACATAGTTTTTAAAGAATCTGACCTCAGTTGACTGTTCTGAAAGAAATTAAAAAGAAATAATAATTCCCGAGAAAAATATTCAACATTTATCACATACTGTAGAATGCATTTACTGTTACACATTTTTTGTAAAAATATAAGCCTGCTGTTAGTTCATCTAAAGGTCATCAGTATCAGTAAAGCAAATGCTTCAAAGTTCTTATAAATCTCTAAGTTGCCAAGGTACTTCTCCAGTGAAATTATTGACTCTCATGAGGTAAACGCTTTGGCAATCAGTTTCAAGATGCAACATGTAAAGCTTGCCAAACGTGTAGCTCTCATAATGATCAGAGATTTAAGACTTGAACACTTAGAAATTTGTTCCCAAAGATCATAGAAGAGCTGACACAATAAGACAGTTTCTACTGGAACGTTAATGGATGACAAAAAAGTACACATCTGTCTTAAAAAACCACACAAATATTCACACTATTCATCATATTTTTTAATAGGCAAATTCTGACATGGAGTGTCACTAATGCTTTCAGTTTATCTGGCCAAGTCACAGAGATAGGAAGGGTAAAGCGTAGGAAAATGCACAAAGAGGTAGTGACAAAACTGTGGATGTTAGAGGATGCTCTGCAAGATCCATGAAAGAGAAAGTGCTGAAAGGAAACAGTCCCTCAGCCATGAAACTGCACTGGATTGTGTGGTGTATTCTGTGTCCTTGTCTTGCTCTCTGTCACAGCCTGTACTCATTTCACTCAGATATTCATTTGTTGCATCTAACGCTAGGGGAGCCTCTCATGATCTGGTAGGCTCCTTGTTTTTCAAGGAGAGCACAATATGACTGAAGGTGGCTTCTATTTCCCCTCACAAGCTTTAACTCCACACACCTCATGTAGAATGCTTTGGTATTTGATACCTTTTGTCACTGGAGCTACCTCTCCCTATGTTAATATCAAGTTTTGTCCCCTACCTTCCCTTTCAGTCATGAGTCCTGTATGACCTTCCACCCCCCACACCTTATTGAAGCATCTTCATCTATGGCAATTCCCCAGAAATCTACTCTGTTATTTTCAGAGACAAAGAGCTGAATTTCAGCAAGACACTTCATTTTTGCTCAGTCTTTGCTCAAGAGCTCCATCAGAGACCACTGTGTGCTTGCTACGATTTCCTGCACTTTGAAACCTAGCACTTTATGATCTGGGCTTTTGAGATCGTCATTAAAATAATAACGCTTTATTGATCCCATGATTACTTTATTTACCTTGCTGTTTCCTGTTTTTAATTACAACAATTGAGAAACTGTCTGAAGTGTTTCATTTGTCAGACTAAATAGCGCCAGCTGTTTGGAATGAAATAATTCAGAAGATGGGGGTTAGACTACATTTAGATGAAGAGTGCAGTCCAGTATTTTTCCATCAAATGTTTCCAGTACGCAAAGGTTTTATATTGACAACTGCTATTTTTTTAAAAGTCTCAAAACATCACTAAATGATGCTAATGAAAAGATAAGTGAAATATAATTGCAGAGGAATCTTTTAGGATTTAACCATATTTTCCAGTGTGTAGGCTGCATACAAATGCTATTTTGATTGTCACTTTTCACTCTTGCTTCCTGATACTGCAATTTCTCCTGTTGCTACCTCATTTCATGCCAATGCTTCTGCCATGGGCGCTGGTGTGACTGTCACTTCTTCACTACAGGCGGTCGTGAGGGCAGCAACAGTGGCACCTGTGAGAGTGAGAAAAGAAGTCCTGGGTAAAGCAACAGCAGAGGTTTCAGAAGGCACCTGATTAACCTCATTGCTTTTTCAGGCAAGAGGTCATTTTTGACAATGATCAATTATACACAAGAAATTATGAAAAATCTGTCGTCTCTTTTCCTTTCATTTCCCCTTTCTTCACTTCACAATGACAGAAAACAGGGAGCTGCTTGAAACTTCAAGAGGGTGCAGCTGGCAGAGAGCTGAGCAAGATGTTTCTGGAGAGTAGCTTATTTACTGAACAATACAGTCTCAGGTCAACCAAAAGTACTTAAATTAATTTAAAAAAGGAGAGTATTTAAAAATTCTAGAATGAACAATTTGGAAAATTCCAAATGAATTTGAATAATGAGCAATTTTTGCAGTATTGTGTTCTTATAGTTCCTTTTTGAAATGTTCTTGAATTACATTTCTAAAGTGTGGGGGAAAAGTGAAAATCTTATCAATCAACATTTTTTTTTTTAAACTGAAAAAATATGCCATTTTATTTGTTTGCATTACCTTTAAACCAATAACTGAATAGTGATTATTCACTGGGCTCCATAATGGTTTGTGCAAACCCACAGGAGTGAGGAGACCTACCAGAGAGGCAAGAACTGGCATGAAGTTGCTCCTGAATGGAGGAGCTCACCTCATTGCCAGGTCAATAGTGAGCAGAGGAAGATGGTGTAAGGTGCTTAGAGAGCTTAGATACAGATGTTCTGTTCCCTGTGCTTTCAAAAATATTCCATGCAACTTTAGACAAATCGTCATGGGCCAGCTTTCCAAAATTACTTCAGTGACTGAGTGAAATATTTGTCTTCAAAATCCAATTCAGTTACTGTATAATCAAATAGGTACCTAAGTTTGCGTTCTGTATTGTTGCATTTTGTTTTACAATGACATTCCACAGGTACTCAATATTTGATTAGCCTGACACAGACAGCTTTAGTCATGTCATGGATGAGCCACACAAAACCAATTTCATGCTGAGCCCCCTGATGTAGTCTGTAAGGTAAGTGTTCCTCTTGTGCAACACCTTCCATTTTTCTTTAAGATGTTTCCTTTTTCTATACTAATTTCTAGTTAGATGCAATATTCCTTTGTTAAAGTGACCAAAATGTTCTTTTACTTCTCTGGAGCATACCTTACTCACAGGGCTACGCCTAAAGACTATTTTGGATACACTGAGCCCTCCTACCAAAACTAACCACTGATTATGGAATTCCTAAAGACTGATGAGGTGCCAAAGACAACTTGACTCTTTAGTTCAGTAATCAGCACTTTCACTTAAATAGAAAAATCTGGGATTAATTGGCTGATCTAATGACTACATCTGAGTATGGGAAGCAGTTACTGCAGAAAACACATAAACATTTCTTAGTAAAAAGCATGGAAACGCAGATCCTTCATTCACACATATCTGTGTATTATATCAAAGGATAGGAAGGAGGGGGGGTAATGAGAATGTATTGGATAGTGAAGGAACTGAGCATGACATAAATGGTATGGAATGAGGGGTAGATACTGTCCTGGTTTCAGCTGTATTAGAGTTAATTTTCTTCCTAGTAGTTGGTATAGTGCTGTGTTTTGGATTTAGTATGAGAATAACGTTGATAACACACCGATGTTTTAGTTGTTGCTGAGTGGTGTTTACACTAGTCAAGGACTTTTCAGCTTCCCATGCTCTGCCAGGTGCACAAGAAGCTGGGAGGGGGGACAGCCAGTTCAGCTAGCCCAACTGACCCTTTGGTCAGATATTCCATACCATATGATGTCATGCTCAGCATATAAAGCTGGTGGAAGAAGAAGGAAGGGGGGGACGTTCGGAGTGATGACGTTTGTCTTGCCAAGTCACCATTACGTGTGATGGAGCCCTGCTTTCCTGGAGATGGCTGAATGCCTGCCTGTCCATAGGAAGTAGGGAATGAATTCCTTGTTTTGCTTTGCTTGCATGTGCGGCTTTTGCTTTATCTATTAAATTGTCTTTGTCTAAACCCATGAGTTTTCTCACTTTTGCCCTTCCGATTCTCTCCCCCATCCTACTGGGCGGGAGTGAGGGAGTGGCTGTGTGGGGTTTAGTTGCGGCTGGGGTTAAACCACGACAGTGGAACATAAGAAACACTTGTCAGCCTTTTCTCTTGATTCCTGTTTAACATGGTATTTTTTTAAATCCCTCTCTGAAGTACCTAACTCTCCCCATTCACCCTATGAGGAACACTAGTGCATCACCTGGTGCTGTGGATTCATCCAGGCAGGCAGCTGTGAGCTGTGCTGGTGACCATGATAATGTTCCTCCTGTGAATTCAACACTCTCCAAAAGTTCACAGTTCCTTTATACATTCGTCCCACTTAATTGTGATTTCCTTGAAGTAGCTAAGGTCTATATAATTCCTACTGTAATAGATGCTCATAAAGGGTTTCCCTCAAACCAACATTTTCTGAATCCATTCTCTATTAAAAGAAAACAGGTAAAAGAGTTAGTGTTTGCAAGTCAATGCATTTAGGGGGAGAGGGAGAAGCAGAAGAGTATTAAAAAGCAAACAAGAAAAGCAAATATTTTTTTTCTTATGTACCTATACTGAAATACTTGAAATATGAGAAAACATTTAAATTAAACTATGACTGATCTCTTCAGCATGGTTGTATGGTGTTAGTCAAGCATCGATCAACACTGAAAACTTGAAGTCTTCCATGTGTCTTCATTTCAGCCTTTATTATTTTTTATGAAAGGGAGACTCTCCCTAAACTCAACCCATTAAAGAAAATTATGCATGGATTTCCTCCATCCCTTTCAATCAACTAAGTATGTTTACATCAGTGTTGAAACAGAAAATTGGTTTTATAGTACAAGGGTAATGATATGATAATTGTTTCTTATGAGTGTATAACCTTGAAAGACATAATAATAGGGGAATCTGTGTGTTCTTAAAACCAATTTTGTGTCAACTTTTTCCTGGCAAACATTACTGTTATCCAACGTAACACAATACATCTTTGTTCAAAAATGTTTTCTCATACCATTAGACACAACTTCCTTCATTCCCATAAAGATTTTCAGTTTATTGTAAGCTTCAAATTTACAATTCCCTCTGAATATTCAACAAGTTTTCCCCTGGAATGACATAAGTATGTTTTATACGAAATATTTGAATGCTTTCTCTTGTAAGTTTATTTTTCCATTTCTTTTTAACAATGTAACTTTTTAAATTTTTATTTTTTAATTGATTCTTACATTTTAGAAATTGGAATTTATTTAATAGCAAAGAGAAAAGTTTGAACCACTTATCTATCTACATGTAATTTTTTTCCTGACAAACTGGATTTATGTATTTTGATCAAATATTTGATTAAGCTAAACACCTACATATTTATTCTGAATCTTTAGGAGATATATCTGGGATCTCCAAAAGTAGGTAAATATAACTTCTAGTGCTTTTCCACGGTACATCAAAACATCAGTCTTGTTTTTAAGAAGAGGGGTGTAAAAATGTCTGAGAAATGGAGCACCTAATTTACATGGGACTTTATAAATTATTATTATCTACATTTTCCATAATGGATAAAGTTAATGTATTCATAGTGTTTGGTAGAATTACTATTCTTGCCTGTGAACAGGAGCTTAGTTCACGAAAGTTAGTTTTTTTCATATAGGTAGGTTATATTTGAGTCAGTCAGAATAGACCAATATGAAAGTGCTGTAATTTACATCTATTTACTTTAGAACTTAATAACAATAAAAATAAAAGCCAAAATGGGAGTTCAGAAATTACAGTTGTCTGTTCTTGAAATATTCCCAGAGTCCTAGATAATTTAAATAACTGTATCCACTTTAGTAGCCTAGGAATTCAGTGCAATAGCTCAGAAGAAAGCTAAGCGACACCACAAATACTTAGTCAAATTTAAATATCTATTTAACCTAAAATTGGCTGTTACAGGTGACCATATTAGCTGCTTTCCCTAGTTAGATTCCAGCTGTGCTTAGAGGCAAACAGACTATGCAAATTCTTTGTGAAATGGGAGTTATGAATTTGAACAATGTAATATGTTGCAGAAAGACATGCTAAATTATTAACATGAGAAAAAATAGGTTTATTCATATGGTCTGCTCTTTTAAATAAATTTGTTGCAGCTGAATTAAATTCAGCTTACTGTCAACTTATGCTGTAATTGTTGAAGATATTGAAATGAGCTGGGATTAAAAGGTTCACTGTCAGTTTCTTTTAAAGCAAGAATAAATTAATCCCTTCTGTCAAAGACAAGCCATACTATATGATTATCAATGCACGGTTCAATGTTCTTAACTTTCTGGAGTGCTGAAAGGGTTAATTACTTTGAACTCTTGGTATGAAGCAGGTAATGAAAGATGGAGGAATAAAAGAGATCAAAATGACACAGGAACAGACTAAAGAAACTGTGGCATTGTCACTGAATTTTGAATTAGGGACCAGGAAGCTCTGAGCTTTGCAACTCACGTATCCGCAGAACATCAACCGGTTCCCAGTACAGTGCCCACTCTTTCATGGGGTGTTTAACACATATGCACATATGCAGCTCCGGCGAGACACAAGGGCAAGGGCCTGAGCTTAATGCAGCTCCCAAGCAAGGGTGGAAAGATCCGTGCTCCACACCCTGACATCAGTTATCATTTTGGACTGTATCCTGATTTTCATAGCTTGTGAAAGCCATGCATTTTTACTTTCCAACAGTATTGTCCTTCTGGCATTTTTCTAGCAGAACGTGTTGCCAAAACTTATCCTAAGGTACAACATGTCCCTCAGGAAAATGTCCATGACTCTGTTTGCGTTGTGCTACAAGAAAATTTGGTTCCTTTCCTTGGTTACTTTGAAAATAAACAGTAGTTATTATTTATTTATTTCTCCAAAACACAGTGTGACATTTAACTTTTTTATCTGTTTTAGATTTCATGTGCAATTAATCTGTTATAAGTTTTACCATCTAAACTCTCATATTGTGTCAACAGCTTTTTTAACAACAAAAAATAAATGATGTAAAAAAAATGCCACTAGAATGGATTTCAAAATTTCAGAATTTGAAGAGTAAAGCTCCAATAACGTCTTAGGGTCTTAAAGCCAGATCTTATCATTAAACTGTACATTCTGAAGTTGTATACTACCGTAATGTGCAATAGCTTCTTGCTAGACTAAAGCAGTGAAAGGAAACCAAACGTTTCTAGACGTTTTTACATGCCGTCAAAGAGACTTATCCATATTAAGGTTGGAAACATTAATTAAATTAAAATAATAACTACCTACCTCCGTCAAAAACTCCACTGTTTCTTTTTTAAGATTACAGAGAAGAACAGATTGACTTTTCTAGGTGTAGGTCCAAAGGCAGCACTGTTGGTCCAAGCTGAAAGAAAGGAAAATTAAATGTTAAAATATCTTTTCTTAGAAAGATTTTCAGTTTCACTACAAACGTGATTTATATTTTAGAAATGTATGAGCCCAAAAAGAAGTTTAGCCCTGAAAACAGTTTTTCTCGCTTCTTTCTGCTGAGGAATATTGATTTTCTTTTAGCCATGAAGTGTTCTGTCGTATACTTAATACACAATAACTCTGTCAAATATAGATGACTTTATCAAATTTAAACACAATTCATCTATCAAAATCCAGTCCCATATAAAATGTTGATGCTAGTGTTCTTTTTTCCTATCGCTTCTTCTTTTCTCAGTCATTCTTGAAAAGGTTATTTATATTCCTGCAATTTAATTAGTAATGTCACAACAGAAAATATCTAATACTTACTATGGCAGGTAGTACAATAACGAGAATTTAGAAGTAAAAGTCAATGAAATCTTAAACACCTAAGTACTTTGGATCAGTAACTGAAGGTGACCCGAGTCAGCTGGAAGAGAAGCCAGGATGTAGACGGCTGGGAACAATTTTTAAATAATGATGTTACGTTTCAACAGAACAACATACAGTTTCATATGGATTTCAGGAAAAAAAAAAAAGTGGTCTATGTAATTATTATTCTTATCATTATTATTATAGTATAGTAAGATGCCATTTAATAATCACACTTTATTCTGTAAATGTGTGACACAGGATTCACACCAATTATTCACTGACACAGAGATGGTAAGCATACAAGTAGTCATTGTTTTAAAAGGATTTGTTTGCATTTCATGAATGAATGGCCTGAGTTCAGTGAAATTGTCCTGCTCTTTTGGCTTAGAGAAGGTAGCTGACACATAGCTACATGTGGCAGACAGCTTTGACCCATGGAAATAGATAAGCAAGAATACTGCTACTAACCTAAATGACTGCTAGCATTTAGGGTAATTACACACTAGAGAAAACCCATGTGCTCTTTTACACACATTTAACAAAAAAGCTTAAGGTTTCAACCTTAAGCTAAAACTGTTTTCCACATGTATGATCTTTCCCCATTGTGCACTCCCTTGTTATCACCAGTGACCACATTTTACAATAATCTTTGATTATTAAAGATCCTATTAACCTGAGTATTGTATACTGCATGTGAAGACTGCAGCTGAAAATGTTATTTCTTTAGAATGAAGTGTGTAACTGCAAGTGTTGTATGTCGACACGTGGACAGATTAATAAACAATTTGGCCCAAACCAAGAGGCATATGTTGCTTCATGACAGCTAGATTATATATAACAGCATTTCTTATGCACTGGCTAATATTTCTAGTACTATTAGAATAGCATGAGAGGAGCTATGTCTCCAAATCAAAGACTTTCAGGAAAAGACGATGAGTTCTCGATCAAACACAAAATACAATGACATTCTAATAGCACAGGCAACAAGAACAGCTGCTTCACATAGTCCCTTATTACCAACCACTGACATTGTATATGGAATAACTTATTAGAAAGCTTGGAAGTCTTTAAGAGCAAAGAAAAAATGTAAACCATTTCAAATATCCTCTCCCTGATGTGATTCTGTAGTCAAGACCATGTGAATAGTTCACAATGGGACAGCTGAACAGCCAAATGGTGTAGTTTGCATTTGAACTTCAACAAATCCAGAAGGTGATTTGCTGTGAATGATGAAACATGCAATAGAGAAAAAAAATAAAAAATGCTGCCCTGCAGTAACCTTTTCAGATATGGAACGTGCACGCCAGAAAAGTAGGAACTATTTTAAAAATAAGTGAAGACTCATGGGAAAGGGAGATGTCTCTGCAGAATAATTTGTTGCTTCAAAACTCAAAGTAATAATTATTTTTACGAAGTCTTTCATTTACAATTCATTGCAGTTCTAAACAACTTGTTTCTTTTTTGTCTTGTTTCACGCAACTTGTATTCAATTTTTTGTGTCATGCTTATTCATTTTACTGAAAAATATTTTTTGCTACTAAGTATTCAAGTGAAAAAAGAGCACTCAAATGTCTGTTTTTTGTTTCTTTTTTTAATTTATAGTAAAACATGAAGCAGATTTAAGATTTTTCACAAAAGTCAGCTAACTCTTCAGTACACTGCAGGAATCTTGCAACTCATGTTTATGCAGACAATACGAAAATAATATTCATAATGACAACCCATAATGTCATCTGCAAGTATTCATATTACTTACATAACATTTCCATGTTGCATTACAACAGCGCAAATATCAATTTAAACAACCAGAAGGATTCATGTGTACAACAGATCTTGAACCTCCCATTTCCCTTTCTGGTAGGTAAGGAACATAAGACTTCAACTTTACCCTAAACAAAGAGCAGGACAGTGAATTTAATGTCATTAAATAATGAAAATGTTGTGAGTCATATCCCTTTGTTATCTTTCAGCACTTACTTAATGACTGCAGAGACCACATAAGTGCATAAAAGCACACAAAAGTATGAGTTCTTTTTCTCACGAAAAAATATGTAAAATATTTAAAAAAACGCCTTATTAAGCTTAATATAATTTTAAAGGGTATATACGACTTGAATACTATGCTCAGAAAATACTTCTTTGAAAGTTACATATTACTTGCCAAATTTGTTGTGAAGCAATTTTTAATATCTGCTTTCTCCACCCAAAAAAAGTTTTTCACTAAGTAATGAATTACCACTGAAGTACAGAACACTGGTTTGGAAATCTGGTGTTTGTTTCTAGTAAAGTCTCAAGTCAGATGTAGAAAAGTAATCAAATATCATATAATAATAGAATCATAGAATCATTTAGGTTGGAAAAGACCTTTAAGATCATCAAGTCCAACCATTAACCTAGCACTGCCAGGTCCACCACTAAACCATGTCCCTAAGCGCCACATCTACACATCTTTTAAATACCTCCAGGGATGGTGACTCCACCACTTCCCTGGGCAGCCTGTTCCAATGCTTGACAACCCTTTCAGTGAAGAAATATTTCCTAATATCCAATCTAAACCTCCCTTGGTGCAACTTGAGGCCATTTCCTCTCATCCTATTGCTTGTTACTTGGGAGAAGAGACCAACACCCACCTCGCAACAACCTCATTTCATACTCTATGCACTGTTGTAGATATATACTCAATGTTAGGACAGAATTTTTCAGCGGCTTATTATGTGTGCCAATACCACATGAATCAAGAAAGTTAATCAGGAATTCTTTGGAGCTAATGCTTACAGCTTAATCTTCTTTTAGATCTAATAAGGAAAAAAACACTAAAAGAAGCCAAACTTCCACATTGTCTGCAGGGTTAGAAGCACTGAGTGAGCTAGCAAACTCCAATTATTATTACCTTCCTGACTGACTTCCGTGTTCTGATTGGTGGGAATTTTCATTCATCATTGGGGAGCAATTGATTTTCCAGTGTAGTTACTCAACTGTGCTCTATCTTCCAACTTAAAAAAATACATCATTGCTGCTATAAATCACAGGATATGGTTCATAATAGCAATAAGTTTCTCAAAATCAGTCATTACTACAGTTAACTACTAGATTGTTACAGTATCTTTCTTCCTTTACTTGAAAGTGTGAGTTAAAAATAATCACACAAGCAGTAATCAAATAATTTCATTTAGAAATCTACATTAGTAAAGATTAATTTATCTTAAATATACTGCAACTAATAAAACACTGTAGATGTAATTAGCATACAGAATACTCTGGGAGAATGTATTTTTCCCGCTGAAGATATCTTGTTGCACGTCTTTATCCTTCAGTATTATTAGTTATGCATAGGTGCAAAGAAAATAAATCAGTACTATCAAAAAATTGTATGCACCTGGAATATTCACACCACTACAGAGCATTAGCCAATAATGCAAGGTAATTTCAGAGACCTTAGGCCAGACTTCTAAAGGCATTTAGGTGCTTAAGAATGCAAGTAGGATCCTACTACAATTTTGAGGAACCTAAGCATCAATTCCCCACAAGAATCAATGACATTTAGGCTTCTGCATGGTTTTGAAATATCAGTAGGTACTAATTTGCATCTTTAGGTACCTAAATGCTTAAAAAAAAAAATCTGCTGGCTTATCATTCCCTCTTGAAGCAGAGTAGAGTAGCATAACATTATGGCCATGGGCCTACTTAAAAGACATAAAATTCATGCAGATGGGCATACATGGTGTTGCAGCTATATGGTGGCAAATACCAATGTGTGATTTTTTTACTCCACAGTCAATAATGATGTATCTTACGTCTTTTTGTTACAGAGGCAAATATGAATCACCCTAATACTCTGCATGCACATTAGTAGATGCGGAGAACTGTGGTGGGTAGTAATTTGTGCTAATGTTTTTTATTTTAATACTGAATATTGGGGACATTGATTATAGAGTATATTAACAAATACAGCACTCAGTTTCAGATATGTAAGGAGCAATTTCAGGCATTAAATGTAACTTAAATAAATGACAGTCATGTCCCATTAATAGCTCCAAGAAATCAAAAATAGTCCTGTTTACTCTATGAGATAGAAAGGTAGACAGAAAAATCAAAGCATGTACCCTCTCCCAAATGCTCAGCTTCTTCCTGCCCAAATTACTCTACCCATTTATCACTTTTTTTCACTGCCTTGTCTGATCACAAACATTGGCTACGCAACATTTAAACGGAACCTTGTGCAGACACGCAAATGGGGTTTTAAAGGTAGCCTTATTCCCCTATTCCTTGCCTATAGCCAAAATCTAGCCTTAAACTGCCATCCATTTCACAGCACTTCAGACATCTTTGAAAACATGATGTAATTTCCTTTCTTCCATGGAGAGTTAGATACTACATAGAGAGTCAGATAACGAAACAGACCATATGGTAAGAAATCGACTAGACATCTTAAAATTCCTCTTCCCCCACAAGCTTAAAATATTTTTTCTGCAGTGAAATACTCCTGAAGCTACAGTGAAAGTATTCTGTATTCTTGTAGCATTTTGGACTTTTTTAGTGGGTGGTAGTGTTGATGGGATGGAAATCAAAGCATATACTGCAAGGAGAAATAACCATAGGGTTTATTTCCTAGCTAATGCTTGCACTAGGGTGTTGTAAAAAAATATTAATAAATAGCTCCATTTTCATATACAATACTCTTATAATATAGTCCATTTGCTTTTGTAAACATAACAGGAAGCTTTGGATGACAGGTAATTCACAGCTTCAATATACTCCACTAATTGAACCTGGATGAAATAGGGAGAGCACTAATCAGAACTGATTTCAAATGCTGCTCACTTGAGGGAGTGAAAATGGCATCCTCTCCCAAGGGGAATGTTGATACTGCATTAAACAGACAAGCCCTGCGATATCCTATGTCTCTCAGGACAAACAGGAGTCTAATAAACTGCAAAGTATTTCCCTGTTGAGTTAGAACACCAGGAGTAAGGAGCAAATTTTAATGAAACGACTTGACTGCAAATGTGCAGGATAATGGCTACCATCCTACAGTACTCAGCTCCATTCTCCTGACCTTATTACTGCTCTCACTATAGAAAGGCTGGTTGCCCACCTTTACTCAGTTTGATAAAGGCTGAGTGAGGTTCTTTGAAACAGAGTCTCTAAGAATAAGTCTCCAACTTTATTTCAGAGATAATTTTTTCAGTTCAGATCTTCATTGTCAGATCATCCTATCTATTTTGGTACAAAGCTGTGTCAGAGTCTCTAGGAGAACTTTTATATTTATTAATAAATAAGTATATAAATCATAGCTATTATTACTTTTAGAATGAATGGAAAGGAATATTTACTGTGGAGCAGCAGCTATCTGGAAGAACAGATAGTGAGAATCCAATGAGAGACATGAGTGAAGTCTGTATCAAATTATTTTTGGAGGCAGATGTGAAGCAGTGACAGTAAAGGTGAAGAGCAAACCAGAGAGCAGTCAAGCTGAGGAAGCAGCTTTGGGACATCCATTTGGAAGGCAGAGAGGCATTCACCATCCAGAAAGACTGAAAACTCTTACAAAATATGGAGAGACAATTGGCTTGTAAAACATGCTATGTTTTTCACAAAAGATGAAGAGGATTGAGATGGAACATGAAGCCCTGAAAATTGTTCAGGAAGCAAAAACAGAAAGAGTGAACTAACAGGATTAAAATAGATATCCTTCTCTGGAGTTTTCTAGCTGTGAAAGGTCATCTTATTCAGATAATTAGGACCAGGCCAATATATACTAGCTGATAATACAGCAAAATTTACATATCAGTGGTGTGACTTCAGTGCTAGGAAATACCAGGTGGGATTCAGCCTAAGATTACCAGATTGAAATTGGACTAGTATTCCATTCAAGATTGAAACACTCAGATTTATTGTTCATTAAAAAGTACTTAATTGTGACGAAGGTACATAAACTGCCATCATAGCCAATGGACATCAAGGGCAGAGTTCAGAGGCATAGATATTTATTTATTTTGTTTTCCTAAGGTATCCAGGACATCTACATGGAGCTAGCATGTAGACCCAGAATAGGATACTGGACCTGTGGAAGACCTGTACCTTCTGGAATGTTACATGGAGATCATATTCCTTTGAGTATCTGAAATAAGCACTTGAATTCTGGCGTCTAATTAACATACTTACCAGAGTTTAGAAAATGATCCAGCTCAACAACAAATAGAATGCACTGATATGTTTTGTCTTTAGGTGGAAAGCTGAAGCCTCTCATAGCTCATAAGTCAAATCCACCAAAAAGATGTCTTGAATATCATAGTGCAACCAAATCAGCACTGGACACTTGTGCTTGGGAGCTCAAGAACTGAGCAGAAGTTATCTTTCTATTTTAGAGATTGAAAATCACTTTCTAGACTCCATTGTTGGCGTTAACTTGATTTCCACGGACTATGCACTTAGTTCACATATAGTATTTACGTGTTTCTACCCAAACTTGAGCATACTACTCTAGAAATGGATTTCACCTCATTGTCTTAGTAATGTCATTGTGGTTGCTGCGCACTAGAGAGATTTGCTTTCACTGTGTCACTGGTAGATTATACTTGCAGCCTCATAAAAGCATGGCAACTAGTCAATGGTGCTACAGAGCTCTTCCTTTATGGCATGCTGGGATAGTGTTTGGAGAGATAACTAGTAGACACATTTTCCATTTTATTTATCTATGTAGCAACAAGTTGAGTTTTTTAAATGGCCAAAGAAGAAAGCAGTATGTTATTTTTCTTTAGGTCAACCTGACAACTCTTTCAGCAGCCAAAAATGGGTGAGTTTTACCCTTATAAAATAAAATTCCAAGAAAAGTGGAAGAGACCAAATAAAAGGAATTAAATTCTACTAACCCTCACATGCACTAGTTTAATGGACATAATTCAAATACCCTGTTTTCTTCTGTATGTTTGTCTTACATCCCACTCAGCATTTATCTGTAAAGAGTGGTCTTGCTATGTCCCTTCTCCTAACACCTTTCATAGAATCACTCAGCTCAATATCCATTTTCTTTAGGGATCTGACAAACATTTTAAAAAGAGGTCTTGCATTTTACGCTTCTCTCAACATTGCTACCAATAGAGACAGTTCCTTCTTTTTAATTGTTGTTATCAATAGATACTGTTAAGGTCAATAACTACTAGTTATAATTCTATGCTATTTGGATACTTTAGCCTAGACAAAGAACCTATTGTCCTAGGTCAGAAACTATTTCACGCCATTGACTGTGGCAACAGTCAGATCTCAACATTGACATTTCATCAAAATAAATGCGAGAAAATGTCTTCGCTGGGAATGAACCTAAGCAAAGATGAGAATTTCCTTAGAGAGATAGCTCATCTTGTAACTTGCAAGAATCATTTCAATGAGATTTCCTGTTTTCATTTATTCATTATTTCTTTCTTATTGTTATTTCAATCCCAACTCTTCCAATGATATTGATATAAACTAACCTTGCTGTGTACAGCAAGGAAGAATCTGTTACCTTTGCATGGTTTTGAAGAGAATTGCCATTGTAATTATTTCATAGATAAACTTTTTTAAAAAGTATTAAACTTACATAAAACCTTAGATTTTTATTCATATGATCCTTCACACTAGAACATTTTTTCTGTTTAGTACTTGAAGATAAATAAGAAACCTGTCCACAGTTACCTGAAACAAACAGTACACTATTCTTTCTTCATGAGTTGATTGAAGTACCTGCTGTGTACTAAGGAACAATAAAAGTTTTTCTTTGATTGCATAACTTTTAATTTTATTCATAAAAGAGAGATTTTTCCTTCTTGACACAGAATTAATAATATGAAACTAATTCTCTACTCTTTTGGATGGTCACTCATTAGATGATAGCCTTGAATTATCTTGAAACAAAGTGACTTTCTGAGAACAAAATAGTCTTTCTTCAGAGGACTTATTTACTGAAAAACTATTACAGCATTTCTGAATTTTGACAAATTCTGGTGGACATCTGCTGTCTGAAAAGACCTTTGCATAAGTCTGGGAAGTTTCTGTAGGATATAAACCAAAATAATTTGTGATTTACTTTCTTTTAATTCATATGCATAGTTTAAAAATTTCTGATCTACGTGATAGCATGCAATTCTTAACAATAACAGCATTAAAAACATCCAAATGCCCTAAAACACCCTAAAATCTTTCCACAGAAAATTGAAAATGTACTTCTCGGAGAAACACAGAAATGGAGTCAGATAAACCCTGAATAAATTAACAGTTGCTCTTCTGCATGCAAAGACATTGAGTGATGAGTGATAACTCACAACCATCTTGCTTTCCCTTTTTAAAACTTATTTAGATTATAATGTCTAGAAACCTGCTGTCTGATGAAATAAGGTAGTGAAATGAGAGTCCTTCTTAGGCAAGCTCTTGCTAGTAATTCCTTTTCTCAACCACTCTGGAGAATATCACCACCCAAACTCTGTCTTGAACATCATCTTTGACTCCTTGCTTGTCTTTATAGCCTGCCTATGTGCTTATAAAAGAATAGCTGCATAAAGGGCTTAAAATTTCCAGTTATCGTCTTTCTGCTTGATAGATCATACTCTGGTCCTATCAGCTGCAGCTTTTCTTTCTTCTATTTATTAAGAGGACTCCTTTACAGATAATTTTCCTAGACTATTACTTTCTCTATATCATCATCCACTGAATCTCATGTCTCTACTGCATCATGCAAGCTGCTTGTATCATCAATTGAGTGTCAGCAGTTACATACAATTTGTAGGTTCTCACGGCAGAGACTGACTCTTCCATTTCTGTGAAGTTCCTAGCACGAGGTGCTCTTGTAAAGTAGAAATTATTCTTACATTTTACGTAAGAGTAATAATAATAATGTCTTTTTAAATGAATCTTCATGGAAGCTGTGGTGCATACGACATTCAGGGAAGAGTTAATGATGTCAGAAATGGCTGGACCAAGTCATCTACCCTCAGGATTGTCAGTTATCTGATGAAATCATCTCACTGACAAAATTGCTTCTTGCCATGTTTCATTGCATTCTTGTGCTTTTTTTTCTCCTGCAGATGAACAGCATATCTAATTAAATACTGCTCTTTTACTTTCACTTTCCAGGTTTATCTTAGCTTTCATTAGTCTGATCTCGTTAACACAGAAGTAAATGTAAACAATTTTAAAGCAGCATAAGCGAAAGTAAGAGTTAGTCTAACTTAGATTAATTTTAAGCTACCTCTAATCTGGCATTCAGTATATTATATGATAATTTGGAGTTTCCACTGGGCTCACTGCTATTGCATTAATGATCCGTTTCTAAACTATGTTAATTTTTTTTCTAATTTTCATCCCAAGCAGAGTAAATGAGAAATATTTGCACATCTGTCTTTGAGACTATCAGTACAGGCTGGATTCAAACTTTAGGCACAACCTGGAGAACAGTGTGATGAGCAATGTTCCAGGAGCCGTTCAGAAGTTACTGTAAGACAGAAGGAAAATACTTGCTGCACGTCTTTGTTGTTTTTCAGGGTGCTTGTTGGGGTAATAAATTCAGTATGACCTAACATAGCTTTAATTTTCTTAGGGAAAAGCTTACCAGACAAACATAGGGTGAGTTTTCTTTGCTCACTTGCAGTTCTTCAGCAATTCTTTGTGCACTGTTTTTATGGTGCATCTAGATCCAAGATCTGAAAGTTTTTACAGTGGGGTGAACGGATTTCTTCCTACTCTGAGAAGATGTAGACAAATGTTCCAGCTCAGGTCTCTGCAAGTTATCTCAACCTTGACATGCAACTGATCTGTTATTTCCAGTTCTGGGCTTCATAAAAAAAGGTGTGTAATTTGCCATGATCAGTAGAGATCCGATCTTCATAAAGTGTCAACAGCTGTGTGGTTCTGGCTTATATCAGTCAAATTCCTGCTCTGGTATTTGACCAAAGCCCAGAGATAAGAAAAATCCAAAAAGCAGCATCTATAATAACACTGTAAGCTGATCATTTCAAGATCGTACACTACACTTGAAACCACAGATAATGCCACGATTTACCTGTCAAAGTAATAGTCAAGAATGCTCACATTACTGTGTAATGCAGAAACTGCTGAGCTTAAGCAGCAGTGTTTACAGCTGGGGAAGATTTTTTTTTTGTCGTCTTCCATCATTCTGTTATCATGTAATTTCACTTACGAGTCACTTTATCTCAAGGGAATGAAATCCAGGGAGGAATATGCCCAATCTCAGTCAAAGTCTGCAAGATCCGGAAGGGAACTTCATATCTGTTCAAAGGCCTTCATACAGGAGCAGACATAACCTTAGCTGGCTGCCAGGTGCTCATCAAGCCGCTCTATCACTCCCCCTCCTCAGTGGGACAGAAGGAGAAAGTAAGATGAAAAAACTCATGGGTCGAGATAAGGACAGGGAGATCACTCACCAGTTACTATTATAGGCAAAACAGACTCGATTTTGGGGAAATGCATTTAATTTATTGTCGATCAATAACAGAGTAGGACAGTTAGAAATAAGAACAAAAGTGAAAACACCTTGCCTTCACCACTCCCTTCTTCCCAGGCTGATCTTCATTCATAACTCTTCTACTTCCCTGGCCCTCCCTGAGCAGCACAGGGGGACAGGGAATGGGGACTGCGCTCAGTTCACAACGCTTAGTCTCTGCCGCTCCTTCCTCCTCACACTCTTCCCCTGCTCCAGCGTGGGGTCCCACCCATGGTATACAGCCCTTCACAAACTGGGTCCTTTCCATGGGGTGCAGTCCTTCAGGAACAGACTGCTCCAGCATGGGTCTCCCACAGGCCACAGCTCCTGCCAGACACCTGCTCCAGCGTGGGCTTCTCTCCACAGGTAGCAAGCTCCTGCCAGGAGCCTGCTCCTGTGTGCACTCTCCGCGGGCTGCAACTTCCTTTGGGGTATGCCCACCTGCTCTGGTGTGGTGTCCTCCATGGGCTTCAGGGTGGATATCTGTGTCACTGTGGTCTTCACTGGGCTGCAGGAGGACAACCTGCTTCACCATGGTCTTCACCACGGGCTGCTGAGGAATCTCTACTCCAGTGCCTAGAACACCTCCTCCCCCTCCTTGTTCTCCGACCTTGGTGTCTGCAGAGTTGTGTCTCCTATATTTTTTTACTCCTTTCTCTCACAGCTGTTGCTCAGTGGTTTTTACCCTTTCTTAAATATGTTATCACAGAGACACTTCCAACATCGCTGATGGGCGCAGCTTTGGGCAGCAGCGGGTCCATCTAGGAGCCTGCTGGCACTGGCTCTGTCTGACTTGGGGGCAGCTCCTAGTGTCTTCTCACAGAAGCCACCCCTGAAATCCCCACTCTGCTACCAACACCTTATCATGTAAAACTAATACACCATCACACTGTAGTGTTTTAACCCAGCAGGCAGCCAAACACCACACAGCTGCTCACTCACTCCTCTCCCCCCCGCCCCAGTGGGATGGGGACAGAATCAGGAAAAAAAAAATTCATGGATTGAGATAAAGACAGTTTAATAGAACAGAAAAGGAAGGAATAATAATAATAATAATAATAATAATAATAATAATAGAATATACAAAATGAGTGATGCACAATGCAATTGCTCACCACCCACCAAGCAATGCCCAAAATAGCAACCGCTACTTCCTGGACCACGCTTCCCATTCATATACTGAGCGTGACGTCACATGGTATGGAATACCCGGTTAGCCTGCTGGGCTGGCTGTCCTGGCTATGCTCCCTCCCAGCCTCTTGTACACCTGGCAGAGCATGGGAAGCTGAAGAGTCCTTGGTTAGTAGATTACCTAGCAACAACTAAAAACATTAGTGTGTTATCAACATTCTTCTCATACTAAATCCAAAACATAGCACTAGGAAGAAATTTAACTCTATCCCAGCCAAAACCAGGACACACACCTCTTGATTTTACTGTTCCATCAATTGGAATAGAGAAGGATTTTAAAATCTGACATTTTTCATTACTAGTAAGGAGTAAATAGGTGAAACCAATTATTCTTCCTGTCAACCACAGAAGTAAACCTGATTTGAAGAGTAAAGGCCAAGTTTCTACCTCAATTAGAGCTGTGAGACTGACCCATGAATTCTATTCCTGGATTTCTATTCTTGGCTTTCTATTTCTGTATGAACTTGAACAAGACACTTGTCTTCTCTCTACTTAGTACTTGACAGAATTCTTCTGAGGCTAAATCAGTAGTTAGTACATGCTAAGATCCCTACGTGGAAGGTCACTGCATAAGAATTACAATAATTGTTTTCCACCATGAATTTATACAACTTTGCATTTTGAAAATAAATTAAATTCATTAATATTAAATAATACAATGCATAGAGATGTTGCTATATACATGATTAAGAGATAATTATCTTAGTATGTTTGGTTGGTGGAGTAAAATTTGTTGAAACATTCCAATTAAATATACAGGTACAGATATATTCACCTAGCACCTGTTTCACTTCTTGGTCTTTGCAGATCCCTCTCGTTCACTTCTCATTTAGTCCATTGCAGCCAATGGACAAATATCAGTTGGCTTCAACAGAAAAGGCTTTTTTTGTTTTTCCGGTACATGTATGTGGTATGCAGAGCTACAGCACATGTCCTGGAAGCTGCAGAGCCAGAAGGCTGGAACACTGTGTCTGCCTAATCATTCTTGCTTTGCAGCTTATCCTTCTGAGCACTGTCCCATGCTAACATAGCTGTACTGGAGCTAGCTGAGGTATCATCACAGAATGCTTATGAGGTTTCCACTGACTATCACCAGTGTGATCAGTTTTAGGTCTGCTAGTAAATAAAACAACAAATAATACTATTTTGAAAGTTCTATTTTGCTCTGAGCAAAAATATATAGCTGATAATATCTTTTTTTTTTTTTTTCCCCCCACAGGAAGATGAACATATGACTTAGCTTCCATCTCTAGGAAGCATTAAATACAGCAGTATTTAGGGGCAGGTACATCAGTAACAGAAAAGATGTCATGTATCTGTTTCTTTAGTTGTGCCTTATAGTTATTAGATCAAGCCTGCCTTTTCCCAATCCATGCTATAGAACAGTTCAAACCAAAACCAAAAACAAACCAAACCAAACAACCCAAAACAATAGAGAAACAAGTCAAAACCAAAGCAAAACCCATGGACCATACTATGGTTTACTTTGAATAACAAATTTCTGGGTTTTTTTGTTCTCCCAGTATGGTTTGAGAAAGAATTGAAATGTGTTTGTGGGTGTTTTCTCCACCTCAGACATCTGATATTTTAGAATATTGTGCCAAACTAATTTTCAACACATTTTAAAGTCTGCTAGTGCAGGGAAGAGTTGGGGGTGGGGGATGGGGGGAGAGTTGTTAAAACAGACTTTCAGTACACTGGTCAGAATCACAAGAAAGCAGCCTGTTGCACAAACACGTTTAAGCAATATTTACGAAACGTTATGCATATCAGAGTAGAAGTCAAGACCAAAGAGCTGTAAGATAACTTGAGTTTTCTGGAGTATGTTTGCAATAGTGTATTTCAATTTTACTACTTTGAATGGATCTCAGATGGTTTTGCTTATGTGCCATTAATCCACCTATATTCAGGTTTCACTTCCTATATATGTCCTTCATATTTCCCTAACTTTCCAACTTACTGCCTACAAACCTTATCATTGTTCTGCTGATAACAGAGCTGTTGCAAACTTAGTCACTGTCTTCAGTGGACTGCCAGCCTGAATATCACTGACCTCACTGATGACATCAGAGGCTGAAACAGTTGCTCAGTTTTCTCACACCTTTGAAAGTACTAAGCTCTCTTTTAAAATGCTGCATTTTGTTAACAGGTTGAACAGATACATACTAGAGAGAGCTACATTACCTGAGATATTATTCAGTTGATCATCTGGTTGCTGCTCTGCTCCAAATATGGATTTAGGCTATTTGCAGGTGATACTCATGGTTGATGAAGTGCACTATCAGAAATTATTTGTTTGCCCAAAAAAGAGATATTTATATACAGGAGATTCCTGCTATAAATTCTTCTTTCTTGAGCTTGTATTAATTGATTGCTGTTGGAAGTAGAAAATTGGCTAGATTTACCTTCTTACTGCATCAGCTGATGGGAAACTGCATCTTCACTTGCACAGATGCTAAAGGGAATGGACAGACAGCTGAGAGGCAGGAAGAGTCATTGCACTCATAATGCGGATAGAGGACATAACTCTAACTATGCATGACAATACTGTAAGACAGTTGTTGACAAAAAGGAGAAAAATGAAAGTATGAATAAAAAACATTAATTTAAATGTGTGAGAACAGCTTACGATTACTCAGGAAGCAATTTGATCAGAAGTCATTAACATTTGTCATCTTTTGCTAAAACTGTCACTGTCTGTTCGTGTTTAGGAACTTATTTTCCATCTCATTAAAAAGACAGTGGTAGCTTTGGAGAAAGCTAGCCAGATGAAATCTTAACCTCACTGAAGTCTCATGCAGATCTCCTGTTCCTCTTCTGGACCAGGATTTCAGCTGTTGTGCCCTTAACTTGGAGGTCTTCCATCCATGCACTAGCCAACTATTTCATTGGTGAGATCTAATGTAAGTTGTAGATGTGCAGCTCATTAAAAAGAAATAGCTAATAGCTTAATATTATCCACAAAATTGTATAAGTCATCGTTTCTTTAGCTGTGATATTCATGTGCCAATAAAGCTAACTTAAAATAGCAACAGGCCGTTTGTGTGCCCTGGGTTGACTGCCTAAAAGTGAAAGTAATACATCATCATCCAAACTTTCATACTGAATGAATAATGCATTGAAAACTAATTTTATATGAAGTCAATCAAGAAAATCCACCTTTAATATTTAATTTGTAGTAATCGGTCTCCTCCACTACTTTGCAGCAGTGTGGGGGTTCTAATGCAAGACTGTTATGTGGAGATCTCATTAACCTTAAACAAGAACAGAAGCAGCCTGTTCAATGCTAAGAAGGCTGTAACCCTGAGGAAAGACCAATGAAGGTGATATTTGTTTTTGTGTCCAGTAAAGGTGATATTTGTTTCCATGTACTGGGAGTATTTATTGAGCAGAAACAATGACATCAGGAAATAAATATGCAAAACTCTGGGTCAGCCAATGCGTCACAGTACCTTATATGGCTTTAACTTGCAGTACAGCAACAGAATGACAGGTCTATGTGTTTGCATTTGCTTCCCAAAGCAACCCACTGCAAACTTACTCTTTCTGTCCCAAATGTTAGTCTACATTTTTTTTTTCTGTCCTAAAGAAATATGATTTTGGAAAGGGTTGCTGATTGCATTTCTTGTAATTAGTTGTCTCATACTTATATATTTCTTAGAAAAGGATGGCTAGAAAATATTACAATAGCCTGAAGTCTGCATTAGGTTATAAAGGAATTTATTTGTGTTTACAATGCATGATGTAAAAAGGGTTTTATTTTTTTAACCTCTCCTATAGGCATGCTTTTAAATTTTTGCAAATAGATTAATCTATCTACATGATGAAGTGCTCAGGCATGTAAATACCTGTGACGTGAGCTGAATTCACCTACTGTGATTCAATAGCAGAACTCAGCTGCAACTAATAAAGGCTGATGGCAAAGTGAAAGTTTCTGATTCACCTAATGAGCTTATTGGTGCATTTAGAACAATTCATCTGACAAACCTTTTAACATTTACATTGGGATATTTCCCTCTGAAAACAGCAATTTTGATGTTTACATTTGCAATTAAGCATGCTTTTAGATATATGGGTTTTAGTCTGCAACTTCTGTCATTTGGTTGAGTCTGTTAGTTTTTTGTGATTTTTTTTTTTTTTTTCCCTAAAATGCTTTGTTTACTTAAAAAGGAGAAGATCAAGGTAAAACATATGTTTAAAGACATAATTATTAAAAAAAAAGAAATTTGTTCCACTAACTTTATGTGATTCATTTTAGTGGGTATTAATTACACAGAAATTGAGATGCACCCTTTGCATGTTTAACTGAAGAACAGAGCAGGAGTTGCATGCCTACTGCTTTCTTCTCATTAAGCTTGATTGGCACTGAATTTGCTCAATTGCAGCAGAAATGTGCCCACATATCCTGAACTGCCAGATGTGGTCAAAACTGTTATCATAGAGATGTGTGATAAAGTGTCAGGTATCTGGCAAAATCTGCCTGCTTTTTTTCTGAGCTGCTACAGACACAAGGATTTGGAGTAAAAAATTCTTCAGCAAACCATTAGTGCCAGGAGGACGGATGGAGGAGGACGAACCAGTTATGGAAATGACCGAAGATGGTAGGACTCTCGGGAGACAGAATTTGCACAGGAGAGCAGAGGTGGTTTCAAGAGCCAGGGTTTAACACACAACCCTATAACATGGATCAAAGCTCCGCTTCTTGAAGCAGTAGTTGCCTACATGTGCACATGTGCAACTTCCTGTTAAAGTCAATGGAGGTAAGACATGCACTAGACCTTGATTCAGTTTACCAAATGCATGGACTTAATTCCTGTTATCAAAGATAGGCAGCAGAAGGTATTTCAGACATCCTATGGTATCTGGGACATCTGCACAGAGGTGGCAGCTATGACCCAGAAAAGTGGGGAGAAATGGTTAAGCCTTCCAGGCTGGCAACTGAAGGCCAAGCAGGCTAGGCAGTTTGGGCAACTAAGCTGATCTCTATTTGTCTGACTCAAACCACTTTGTCCATCTAAGATTTGCAAAGTTCAGCCTCCTTCTACACACTAAAAGCACAATAAATATTAAAATTTGTCATTTTACAAAAAAAAAACCAGTGAAACAGGTGACCTTGCATGAGTTCAGTGCCCTTGAGGTGGGTTGACCCTGGCTGGATGCCAGGTGCCCACCAAAGCTGCTCTCTATCACTCCTCCTCCTCAACTGGTCAGGGGAGAGAAAATACAACAAAAGGCTCATGGGTCAAGATAAGGACAGGGAGATCACTCACCAATTACTGTCATGGGCAAAACAGACTCAACTTGGAGAAATTAGTTTAATTTATTACCAATCAAATCAGAGTGGGATAATGAGAAATAAAACCAAATCTCAAAAACACCTTCCCCCCACCCCTCCATTCTTCCCAGGCCCAACTTCACTCCCAATTTTCTCTACCTCCTCCCCTGCCAGCAGCACAGGGAGATGGGGAATGGGGGTTGCGGTCAGTTCATCACACGTTGTCTCTGCTGCTCCTTCCTCCTCAGCGGGAGGACTCTTCACTCTCTTCCCCTGCTCGAGCGTGGCATCCCTCCCACGGGAGACAGTCCTCCACGAACTTCTCCAACATGAGTCCTTCCCACGGGCTGCAGTTCTTCACAAACTGCTCCGGTGTGGGTCCCTTCCACGGGGTGCAGTCCTTCAGGAACAGACTGCTCCAGCGCGGGTCCCCCACCGGGTCACAAGTCCTGCCAGCAAACCTGCTCCAGCGTGGGCTCCTCTCTCCATGGGGTCACAGCTCCTGCCAGGAGCCTGCTCCAGCATGGGCTTCCCATGGGGTCACAGCCTTCTTCAGGTACCCACCTCCTCTGGGGTGGGGTTCTCCACAGGCTGCAGGTGGATATCTGCTCCACCATTAACCTCCATAGGCTGCAGGGGACAGCCTGCCTCATCATAGTCTTCACCATGGGCTGCAGGGGAATCTCTGCTCCAGTGCCTGGAGCACCTCCTCCCCCCCTTTTTCACCGACCTTGGTGTCTGCAGAGTTGCTTCTCTCACATATTCTCACTCCTCTCTCACAGCTGCTGTTGCTGTTGTGCAGCAGCTTTTTCCCGTTCTTAAATATGTTTTTACAGAGGTGCTGCCACTGTCGCTGATGGGCTTGGTCTTGGCCAGCGGTGGGTCTGTCTTGGAGCTGGCTGGCATTGGCTTTATCAGACGTAGGGGAAGCTTCTAGCAGTAGCAGCTTCTCACAGAAGCCATCCCCCCCACCCCAAAACCTGGCCATGCAAAACCAATACAGCCCTGAACTTCCACCAAGTTCAATTTTGGCATTTAGCCTTAAAATTTAAAGTCAAATGTAATCCATAAACTATGAAAAGATGTATTTCCACATGGAAGCATAAACATGTTGTTCATGAAATAATTCACAAAATAATGAATTGTAGCTAATAAAAGAAATGTTACCTTTTTTTGAATATCCTGTTCAAAAATTCAAACAGTCATTGCATAGACTTATGTTTCTTACCTTTGGAACCAATCCTGTTCAATAGTACTTCTATGCAGACAAAAAGAAAAACTCTGACAGCCAATGAGAACAGGCCTACAATATCACTGGCTTATTTGTATTCCCACATCTCCATCTTGTCAACAGTGAAATCTGGCCCTGAATTTTAAATTAAAGACAAAATAGTCCTAAACCATCCTTTCAGGGTTTTTTAAAATTTATTCAGTGCTTGGATGGTTTTTATGTTTTGAAAGAGTGTATTAAATTTGCAGTTCTTGCTGCCTTTGAAAATCTTTAAAGAGTAAGTCTCTCAAATACAATTATTCACCCTCCAATGTACAATAATTCAAATAATCATACAAAACCATGACTATGAAAGCAATGACAAACTTCTAAGCTGCAAAAGGAAAGATGCTTCAGTTGTACAATTATTCACAAAGAATATTTCAAAGAAATACTGCAAAAATAGAAATGCAATGTAAGGATTTTCTGAGGATGAGAGATAAGATCTCACAGCTACATTTTCAAGGGATTAGAGAAAATGGAACACTGGTATCAGGTGGAAATCTTAGGAGAGAAGCCATAATGATCACATAACGGAGACTTGAGAACAGCTTACTGTTATTAATTTGTTCACCATTTATAACTCAAAAGTAAGGATCAGGCTCAGTTTTTTATTTATGGTTGTAGAAGTAAAAATGTCGGCCAAAAAACTTCAGTCCAGGAAGCAGACTGATGACTTACACTATTTTCTTTTATTATTCTTTTGAAGTCAGAAGTGGACTCAGGAATTATGTTTTCTTTTTCAACATCACATCGTGTGGCATGTGGTATGTTTTGGCATATAAATAGAAAAACAACAAAAAAATCCAGACTTAACAATTCTCAAATGGAAAGGATTCTCTTGAAACGGTAAGTTACAGGTGTTCCTGCCTGTTCTAAAATGATTGCTTTCATTTGTAACCATTCCCAGTGAGAATGAGGAAAGGAGTCATTGCTGTCTTCTTTACAGATTCAGCAACAGTATATGCAAAGCTGTACATACTGTATTTATGTAGTTCTCAAAGTAGGCCATAATTTGGACTCTGATTTTTGTTGTTTTGATTGGTTTTGGTTTTTCATGAGAAACTTGGTCACTCCTTCTGCTTCATTCCTGAATCACAGCTCCTTTCAGTATACAGAGTTACCTATTTTGATCATATGTGCACACATACGATAGAGATAGATAGACAGACAGACAGATAGATAGATATGTGTGCGTATTTGTGTATTTCAAAGCCTGGCTTTCGTCTCTGTCCTATACTGCTCCTGACACTCAGACCTTAGCAGTGTTTCTTCCCCTTTATCCCACTGCTTTAAGAAATCTGTTCAGCATTTTACCTTTTACCGTGGCAATGAATAGCCATAAGCCTACTGTAGTCGGAACTGTGATTGCAGCAATGGGAAGCTAGATCAAAACTAGCTCAGGCACTAAGCACAAGTTATATGAGCTAACCCCAAACCTAACTAGATAAGGGACTATGCAGTCTGTAGGGACTATGTGGCCCATGCAGGCCACCGCAGCTGCCACGTGGACGTTAACTGACCAAAGTTGGCTTGAGAACCTGTACAAACATACAAATGTACTACAGCTCACCTGGCAAAAAGTGCTACATGGCCTCTGGTTTGTTCTCTAACACAGCAATGTGGAAACAGAACAACAGGTCCTACACCAGAGCCATTGCTGCTGCTCCATCTTCCCACTGTTGTAGCTGAAAGCAGAACTTTTGCTTTTAAGAAAATATACTGTAATGCATGTGGTGTAACTTGCCTGTTTACCTCACTCAATCTCTCCTTTCTTCAAATAAATATTTGCATATAAATTGCTTTGAAGAATATATTACCAACCAAGGATGGTGGAAAAAGAAATTTGAATGAATTGTAAATCCACCTGAGGTTTTTTCAGGCTTGGAAATTTATATGTAAAATGGAATCTCTTCACAAAACACAGCTCCTTTAAGCTGCCAGTACTCCTGCGTTTCAAGATGATGTCACTGTTGGAGAAAAAAAATACAACTGAAAGCGGCATAATTAGTAAGTGAGGGAGAAGTTCTCCTCATGTTGACTTGGAAGTTCACTATTTATAAATGTAGCAGTTATTGAAGGGTAAAGCAGATTGCTGCCAAATTGACTCAGTTTAAAAAACTTCAGAGTGGAAAAGCAGCATGAAACAGCAAAACTGTTGAGGAAAAAAAATGAAATTAGGTTCAGAAAGAATCTAAGGAGCAATCTAAACTGAGGAAGAACAGTCTGAGGGAAAGAAGACCTTTTTGAGGCAAACAGTACAGAGGCAAAAGCAGAGTTGTGCTTGGGCATATGTAATGACACTGTTTTTTCAAACAACTGTTTCCAAACGTTATCTGTTTGTCATGTAAATGAGGGCAAATCAGAATTGTTAAAAGAGCTGTTAAAAGATGTGTAGAGTGAGACAGAAATAAATAATTCCAGATTATCTTCCACAGCCTCTGCTCGGGCAATCAGTGAAGAAAGCAATAGAAGGGACACATGGACTAGTAGCAGCAACTGAAAAATGCATGATTTACAAAAACAGAAAACGAAGAGAGGAGAAGGACATGTTATATAAGGTCTTGATTTTTATTTCATAGTACTACATGGCAGGATTGATAATATTTTTTTAATGACAAGTCTTTAAAAAATATACATACACAACTTATATAATACATATAATATATTTATTATATATATTTATTATTTATTTGTAATATATATTATAAAATTTATCTCTATATATAAATAAATAAACACTTACTAGCTTTCTTTGCTGCTTGTTTGCCTTTTTGAGATTTTGGGATGCATTTGAAAATCCATAGTTGAGTACTGGTCCATTGAAAGACCCGAAAGCTTTTCTTTAAATGAAATCCAAACATCTCCATTAATTATGCGTGTCCAAGCACTTAAACTTTAAATAGGAAAAAACCTTGCCATGGTGAAACTCTGAATGAAAAGTGGGAACACTGAGTATGTTCTATTAAATTAGAAGAAAACAAAGGTGTGTTACCTGGATAATTACAGTTTTGTTAGCCCAGAATTAATTCTGAGGTCAATAGCTGATTGGACTTGACTACTAAAGAATTAAAGGAAAATAGAATAATTAATGGCAATCAACATATGTAAAATGGATTGTGTCAAACTAGATTTACCTACTGCTTTCTTCTGCTTGTTTTTTGAAAGAGATTAAAGATTGCTTGGAAAAGGTAATAGTGTTTACACACTGTAGTGGGAACTCTGTGGGACATTTGGTTTGGGACCACAAAACATTTTGGTTAAATGGTGTATATTTAGAGTCGCACTTATCTCATCATACATCAAAATTATTTTTTAACCAGAAATCGTTACACAAGAAGGTCGCTGGTAGAGTGTCTCGGGGACTGATTATATTTGCCTGAGCATTTTTATAAATAACCTGGAAAAATCCCAGTACATGTATCAATACAAAAAAACATGCCTTGGCAGTGTTAGGTCGTTCCTGAGGGAGCTGTTTTCTAACACACTGTTTCTTTCACAGGAATGTAAAGGGCAAGGACAAATCTTACTGAGAAATGCTCCCAGCTGTGCAATCGGTAGGAAGAAAGCATACCCCTAGCTCTACCTTCTCTTCACACCCTGGTCAGTATCTTGGTGTCATAAAGGAAGGTAGACATAAATTCTTTTTGATAAGGACTTCTTTAGAGGAATATCATTTGTAGTAATCTGATTATCACAGAAATAATCAGACACAATGTCAAAAATGTGATCCTGTTTTAGTACAACATTAAACAGACAAGGTTCAGATTTCTGAGGAGATCATAAATTGCATGGTTGACATGGCAAACACACTTGTAAATTTATGAAAAAGTTTGGAAAATTACAAAGTGAATGAAGATGTGTTAGGTAGATCAGATGAAAAGAAAATAATCAGAAGGCAGCACTGAATATGTTGAGATCAGATGGCTGGGAAGAACAATCAAACAAAAACTACCAAAATTCCCTTTTCAGATTGTGGATTTTGGTCACACTTCCTTATTCTGTCAAGCAGTCCATTGCAGCAGGTAAGAAAGTGATAGTTCTGCTATTTTGTTTTGTTTTGCTATTTTGACAAGACAATCAAAGGCAAATTTAAGGAGAAAATGAGAAGCAATAGGAAATATAGAAGACATAAAAGGACATATATTTTTTTGTTTATACCCTCAGACTATCAGGGTCTGTCGAGAGGCTGGCAACAGATTTTGCTTTTGGATTTTGGTTCCTCCTCCATTTTCCTCAGTCTGAGATACTCTGCTTGAGCTTGCCAGGGCTTGTTTCTTCCTATAGCGAGACAGAATCTATCTAATCCTGTGCTGCTGGTTAAAGAATCAGGTTATGATTTTTTTTTTCTTAGTGAGGAAGGAGATGAAGAACACAAAAGAATTGACAAGTGGAGCAAGGGCAGAGGGGATCTCACACTCTCAATAGAGCTTCAATTAGTGCAGCACTACCATATGCTGCCCATTTTTAGTCCTGCTAGAGCACCAAACTTGTGGTCATGATAGTCTTTAAATGATAGACATAAAGACAGAAGCTGTGGAGAAAAGCAGAAACCTAACAACCTTCCTTTTCTCAGAAGTATTTTTCCAAAATTTTCTCCATGTTCTGCCCACATCTATCTGCCCGTTTAACAACCTATTTAAGAGGTGATGGGTGGAGTAATCTGCTCCATTACTATATTTTCCATTAACTATACCTGAGTTTCAGCAGATCACTTTTTGTCCATTGAGTTCTGACCTTATTTTTTTTAACCAGGCATGACTGCCAGGAGAATCTTCTGTTCACAGCTGTAGGTCTTTTGTGCCAACTAATTCAGTCAGTTGCCTTTCTTCTGCATCTTCTCTACATTGTTGCATTGTTGCATTGTTGTTGCAATGGTGTAGAACATTTTATATGAGAACATTTGTAATCTTTTGTTTAGCTTCTCCTTCTGCCCATGTTAAACTAGTAGTTTGGTACAGGCTTTGTTAGCCCCAATTAATAAAAGACATTTCTGTATCCTGTGCAAGAATAATTCTCTGGCCCTGAGTGTTGCTCCGGTTCTACCTTGCTGGCAGGAAGGAAGAGACCTTCTGCACTGGTGTGCTGCATGATCTACTACATAATGAAAATACAGCAAAATGAGTTAGAAAGCTGACTTAAAGGAAATGAAGAATGACAAGAGGGGTCCTGTTAAGTAAAATCCTCTTAGTTTTTGAAATGTCAGTTTTGGTTGTCATGATGAAACTGTGCATAAAGGCGGTACTAAACAAAAGACTTCTAACGAGGGCATACAAGAATTGCATATTGGGAGTGGGTTTCTGCAGTGTGTTGATGCCAAGCTCAAATATTAGGAGGGCAGTTGCACTACCGGGAGATGTTATCCTTCATATAAGATATTAAAATGATGTCCCACCTGCTTATTTCTAACATCACTTTGAGATGATAAAGATCTCATGATACAGGCTGGAGGGACGTGGTGGTGGCAGGGAGGATAGGGAATAGGGAATAATTTTGCTTCCAGCTGGCAAAATCATCCTTATTATCACCACAAATTAATTGGCACTGTTACAAATTCAATGTACAAATTACAATTCATGACTGTACAGCATGCAAGATGTTATGCAGGGCTGACTGGTGACCATTCTGGTCTGTCTAATAGCATTCACCAAAGCTGTTTAATTGTGAAGTTACCCATGAAAGTGAAAAAAAAAAGAAAATATATGTACTGACATACTTGCAGAAGCAACTTTCTTTGAGTAAACTTCTAATTTTTTTAACAATAAATTCTACATAAAATCAGGTAGAGTTTAAGAAGAGCAAAAAGTTTTGAAGATAGCGCGTGTATTTAAATGCCTAATGATGAACTTATGTGAATAATACCAGACAGACATTTTGTTCATCTGCTTTTTTAATACCTCTCAGTAAAAAGATGTGAATTCAACATTTGAGCTATAACTCACAAGTATAAGCTGCAGTAACTGCAACAGAATGTAATTAATCACAGTCCCAAAAGATTCTTTCCACAGGTTACCCAGGACTAGATTATGTAGCATGCAAAACTCCTGAAACTATACCTGCTATCTGTAGACACAGTCCTGTGGGTAGGTGGTGAGACAGCATGGCAGAACTCCCTCACTGGTGATATTTAGGCACAAGCTCTGAGTTACCAAGGATGCACAAAGGTTTTGATTATTCTTCCTGGAGAGGCACATGCTCCCTCTCAACTCCCAGATTAGCAAAGCCACGTTCTCTGTCTCAAAGTTCAGGGGAGAGAATGAGAGAAGAGAGAACATGTAGTAGATACCATGAGAGGATGCACCAGAATCAGAGGATATGGAAGTACACAGGGAGGCTGTAATAAGCAAAGGGAGACAGAAAACAAGAACCAGTCGCCATATGTTGGAAACAGGAAAGCAGCTAGAAGTTGCAATAGAATACTTTCCACAGAAATAATTGCTAATTCATTATTGTCTTCTGTTGGAACTCAAGGCAAGAGTTACAAGGTAGTAGTAATACTCTCTTGAATTCAGTTAACAACACCAGTTTTAGCTTACTGCTTCTAAGAAACTAGAAAGCTAAAGAAACAGTGCATTAAACATGTCCAGAGAAGAGAAGCTCAGTTGTTTAACTGTAAGCTTTTATAAATTTTGAGGGTTAAAGCCAGACATTTAATATTTCTTTTTGTGTATTTGAGATGAAATGTAGTGATGTTGCTATATCTGTATACTACCCATATACAATATAAGTATACACTTCTACATTGTACAGTGAAAACAGTGGAGGTTTAATTACACAAAGGTTTAAATATTTGTTAAAAGTCTTTGTTCTAAACTGTTGTCTATTATAATTTCAGGTTATTAAGTGCACTTACTAGATTTTGAGAAACATTCACAGTTAGTTATATGTATGATACATAATCCATAGCTGTATTAGTTTTAAAGGATATTCCTTGTAAATCACCAAAAAAGTCACATAAAATGAGTCCTTAAATATAAAAATGTACTTATTACTTCCATGAGTTTGTACGTCGATTGAACTACAACTTTATAGACCTTATCTTTCTTTAATACTCTGTATTATTTTCCTTCATCCTGTGAAAGAGATACATGGGTCAGTTATTGATCTGTAACTCATACAAGTTATTTGAAAAGAGTCATTTAATTGCAGACTGTAAGTGTAAATATTAGTTTTTAGGTCCATGAAATAGATTATTTATGTGGCAGCCACTTTTTAAACAAGAAAAACCTCAACAAATATTAATCAAAACAAAGAGCAAAACCAAAATCCACTAACTCCTTCAGTTCTCAAGTGACCAATGAAGACTTCAGCTTTAATACCAGAAACATACAAGTTTTAAAAGATTATTCTAGGAACTAAAGGGTATTGTTACTTAACGTAGGCATTTGAAGCACAAGTGGATCTTCCACTAAACCCTAGTAAAACTAAATCAATATTTGAGAAAATGTATCAAATAAATGAAACTGTTGATTCTATCTTTAAATAGATTCTGAAATATTCAGTGATAATTACCAGCATGCACATAAAAAATATGATCAGAAATCTGAAGAAGTACAATTTTTCTGCACATGTATTAGCAGATTCTATATTCAAAATGTCACCATCAGCCATGAAATATAAATAGCAACTGACACATGAATCTACCCGAACTTTGGGATCATGAAAGAAAAGATTCATTCATGAAAGAAAAGGATATTCAAAAAAGAATATCCTGAGTTGGAAGGGACTCACGAGGGTTATCAAGTCCAACTCCAAACTCCACACAGGGCAACCTAAAAGCTAAACCATATATCTAAGAACGTTGTCCAAATACTTCTTGAACAGCAACAGGCTTGGGGCCATGACTACTTTCCTGGGGAGCTTGTTCCAGTGGTTGACCACGACCTCAGTGAAGAACTTTTTCTTAATAACCAGTTTGAACTTCTCCTGACACAGTTTTAAGCAATTCCCTTATGTCCTGTCACCAAACACCAGAGAGAAGAGAACACCACCTCCCTCTCCACTCCCCCTCATGTTGTAGTTGTAGACAGCAATGAGGTGACCCCCTCAGCCTCCTCTCCTCTAAGCTGAACAAACCTAGTATCCTTAGCTGCTCCTCATAAGTCATGTCATCTAGTTCTTTCATCATCTTTGTTGCTCTACTTAGGACAGAGCAATAATATAAAGATTATGTTTTGTGAATTGAGAAATTCAGGTTTTATGTGTATGCTTTCTTTATGAATATTTATTTTCTTACACAATATTTCTTGGGACTCATCTCACTGAACTTTAGATGCTTACAGTGTACCATATCAGTTTCTGAATCATTCACCTATACTCCTTTCCATGATCAGTGCACAATTAATCCCACCTGTCTGCACTCCTGGATCATGATTGCTTTTTTCACTAGAAATTTTTTTCTTTTCAGTGATTAAAAAGGGAGTCTTCAGTGACTCGGAAAGGTATGAATGTCTATCCTATAGACATGTAAATGTAGGTAAGGAGAATCCCAAATTTATGCTCTGAGTATTAACTTCAGCCTATTATTTAATCTCCATGAGACAATAAATACCATTACCAAGACTACTAAGAATAAGAGTCCAAACCAATAATGAACCTACTAGCTCAACACTGTTGGGAAAATATGAGTGTCACTAATAGGACAGGGAAGGACTTTATTCCCTTGTTATCCAGAAACAGTTTAGTGCTGCTAATTATTATACAAGAGTATTTTTGCAATTCATTGACTTCATAGCATCATGAGTTTAATGTCTGACAGGAACTTTTACAGTAAATTAAAACTTAATTTAGCTAAATTAAATTGTAGGGATCATAGGACATCATCCAGAAATTCCTGCATCAGGATCACAATTTGTGTGAACGCTACATCTCTTGGAAATCCCCCCAAATCACTCACAAAATAGAGGGATTTTCTTACCACCAAATCACATTTAATTTTCAGTAATGGTACTGTTAAGTGTCTACCTAAAAACTTATTTTAAAATCTGAAGGAAATAAAATAGAAGACAGAGCCAGACTCCACTCAGAGGTAGACAGTCGAAAGATAAGAAGCAATGGCTGTAAGCTCAGTAAATTTCACTTGGATGTAAGAAAAAAATCTCAGAATGAGTGGGTAAGGGATGGAACAGGCTGCTTAGCAAGGCTGTGAAATCTCCGTTCCTCAGGGACTGTCAAATTTGAGTGATTTCCCAAATCTTGAGTTGTCCTTATAATTTTTTTTTCTATACTATTTTTAATATTTCAATATCCCTTTTAAAGATAATCACCAAAAAATGCATGGAGGTATGCTAGTAAAAGTTTCTCAAGTGCTGTACACAAATACAGCCTCTTCACGTCTATTTAATATTTTTCTACTTATGCATGTCAAAAACATGTTCACCTACTTAGCTATAGTGTTGCCCAGGGAGCTCATGTTCACTTAATTAGCTATTGTTCCCTTTAAGTCCTTCAATGTCACTGAACACCAGGACACCATTTCCCACCCTGCAAGTGTGACCTACATATTTTGTTCCTTGATGTATGGCCTTTCATTTGGCTCTGTTAAAACATATGCTGTCCAGAGAAAAATAATTTTCTTAAGCAATATAATTTAATAGAGTTGGTCTTTCTCCATTACTTATCACTCACTAATTATCAATTGTCAGCAAATTTGACCAGATCATTGACGAAGAGGTTGAAAAGCAAGAACTAACTTTTCAGAGGCAACCAGTTATGCATCCTGTTGTACAATGATACTCATTTATAATTACTTTCTGAAACATTTTTCATAGCTCATATTTAAGCTTTGCTGATTTTGCATAGCAGTATTTTTATCAGAATTTAAAGAAAAACAGGGACAACTGCTTTATAGTAGTTTAACTGTACTATGTCAATGCAATTATCAACTAAACTTATCATGTAAAAAGACATCACATTTGTTTGACAAGGTACATTTGCCATAAAACCATGTTGATTGCCATTTTAATCTTCACAGACAGAATCCCTTGTCACAGTGCAATCACTGGCAAAAAATCTAGATTAATCATCCTATTTACCCCATTTGATTATTGTCAGACCAGGTACACAGTTTAAAAAATAATAAAAAAAAAAGCTCAGTATCTAATGGAGCCTTTTATCAATATTATCTAAGTTAAATAGCCAAACCTTTTTCTCATAAACATAAGCCTTCTTTGGACTCTTTTGATACTATGGATATTTTGATAGTATAAATGAGACGAGCATTTTTTGTACATCCTAAAATGCGTGGCTTCATAAGCACATCACTATAACAGTGATGTTATTTAACTTTTTTGTCTTTTTTACCTTTTTGCCTCTTCGCCATTCATTCATTTATTCATCCAATCATTCATTCATTGGGCATGATAATGAGCATATAAAGAACATAACCTTTCATATTTTTTGAAAACATGTAGCAACATTGCTTTTATTGTATAAAGTATAATTAATAATAGTTATACAAATGCCTAAAATATTTGCATAGAAAAACCAGAAATATTTATTTGAGATCATTATTCATTTTCTAGATTACTGAGACTGGACTGAATGACTTCTTGATTCTTGGGGACAAAAGGGACAGCCTATCCTTCCCTTGACTTATTGCTAAAACATTTCCATGCCTGCTAACATTTAAAAATCAAAAAGCAGAAAATTACTTCTGTGGTGCGGTGCCCTATATTCCTCTCTGGGATTATTTGGATCTGTGAGTTAAAATCATGTTAGTCTTGTGGTACATGCATAAATCAACTGCACAGACTATGGCTAGGTCTCTCCCCTCTCTTGGTCATACAATGTAAAATAGATCTGCACATGCCCAGCAGCCATTTGATTTGTGGTGTCCAGCAGCCTGACCAGGCTACTGGTAATCTGAAAATTCCAGAAAAAAGGGGTAAACTGCCAATAAAAATGACAGACATGGCATGCATTTTCAGTTGTTTGGATTTACAGTTTCCCAGAGTTCTTTCTTGTCTTATGTACAAAATTAATTTTGTTATTTAATTAATATCTAAAGTCAAAAACTGCAACTTTTACAGGGCTTTTCCAAACTCGCTGTGTTCTGTTTTGCAAACACCTCTGGTAATCAATACTTATATATTGGAATGGAATGAACATTAAAGATATGTAAAATGGAAAAGCACCAGCAAGTCTAACAATTAAGATATGAGTAAATAAAAAAATAAAGATCTGGTAGATTATAATGAAGGGTTTGAATAGATTTCCAGCATTTTTAAAGAAGACAGGCCTTTAAAAGGGCATGGTGTCAGTATCAAGCTAGGGACATAAAAGGAAGTGTTCTAATTAACTACATATAAATATGGACATTAATTTACATCTACTTATTTTATCCCTTTTAGTTCAGCGTAGCTTTTGAGAAAAAATGGCTGAATTAACAGCATAAAGTTGTACTGATGCCCTCTTCAATAAAGGGATAATTTGGATGGATTGCTGAACTGGTGTCTTAGGACACCACCAAACTGGAAAGAAGCCACCTAACATCCTGAGAAGTCATGTAATAGCATACGTTAGTCTAAAGCAGCTACCAGATATATTATCCCAAAGCCTCGTAAAGCTCTTTACGTTGAGGCTGCTGAAAACATGCAGCAGAAAATCAGACTAGACATTGTCAGGAATCTACCTGGAATTTCAATAGAAATCTTGCTGAAATCTCCCTGGTTCTTCATTCTTCAGATATTTTTTTTTAATTATTATTACTTCCCCATACCCACCCCTACCCCAGTAAATTGATCTAATCTCACTGAAAATATCATATTGAAACTTTCTGGTCAGCATAGTAAATAATCATCAAAAGACAGTCATTATCTAGTTATACTGGTAAGTGTGATAGCCAAGTGACAAATCTGAACACATTAGAGTGCTGTTATTAATTTGTTTTGTATGATGTGTACAGTACCGCGTAAAACATGGTTCTACTCCAGAGATACTCGTAATCTGAACAGGGTAACATAGCAATTAAATCCAATCCCCTGTCCCAAATTAGAGACTTTATTGGATTGACTGCTGTGAATATGCCTATTTTAAACCAATCAATAACCTAGGATCATTGCTGTGGTTTAACCCCGGTAGGCAGCTAACCCACACAGAGCTGCTTGCTTGCTTTCCTTTAGCAGGATGGGGAGGGAGAATTGGAAGGGTAAAAGTGAGAAAACTTGTGGGTTGAGATAAAGACAGTTAATAATTTTTAAAAAATGGAAGGAAAAAAGACAACAAAGAGAGAGAGGGGAAAAAAATAAAACACAAGAAAAAAAAGTGATGCAAAAGAAATCAATTGTTCACCACCAGTCGACTGATGCCCAGGCAGTTCCTGAGCAATGGCAGCCCCTGCCAACCTCCACCCCACCCAGTTTGACTGCTGAGCACGACATCATATGGTCAGTTGGGGTCAGCTGTCCCAGCTGTGTCCCCTCCCAACCCCTGTGCACCCCCAGCCTGCTCGCTGGTGGGGTGGGGTGAGAAGCAGAAAAGGCCTTGACTCTGTAAGTACTGCTCAGAAATAGTTAAAACATCTCTGTGTTATCAATTCTGTTTTGGTCACAAATCGAAACACAGCCTCATATCAGCTACTATGAATTAATTTAACTTTATCCCAGTCAAAACCAGTACAGTCAGTAAGTGCTTCAAAAGTAAAACCTTACTTAAGTGTTCACCACTAGCAAGAACCATTATACTGTCAGCTGCCAAGAAAGGGTCCCACTGAACAATGAGATAAGAAGGAAAAGCTCTACTGAAATCTGACTTTTTGCTGGAGAAAAAACAGCACGGCTTGCCCAAGCAAGAGGAATTTTAACTTTTAATTTCTAATGTGCAAGTCAGGATTGTGCTTCTCTACTATTAAAATCCACTCAGTTCAAAGCCTGTCCGCAGGAACTGCACATTGGTAATTAAAAGGAGATTAAGGTAATTTACCACTCTCTTGTCTGCTGCCCGCTAATTTTCTTTCAAAAGGAATAGCAGCGCACTTCAGGGATCCAAGTGCACTAACCACTCGGATGAAGTGAGACCCCAGTAAATAATATAAGTGAACGTTATCACACCTTTTCATACTAATCTAGTAATTGGATTGATCTGCTTCTGCTTAAAGAAGGTAATGCTTTCTGAGATTAGGGTTTCTCCGAGTTACCTTTTTAATCAAGAAGAGGATCCAGATTGCCAGTGCCTTAATATTTTCAACAGGCACTTTTCATTTGTTAGTAAAGAAGCCTGGGATTCATCTGACCACATGTAAGTCTGTATCTGAGCTGAGCACTAAGCTCCTTGTACAGCAAAGAGCAATAAGCATTTTAGCAGGCAGTTCACCACACACACAAATCATGCCCTAATTAATTTTTGTCTTTTTTTTTTTTTTTTTAATGAATAGTAAAATAGGATGACTAGCTCAAGTGCAGACATCTACACTGTGGTCATCTAGATCAACATTCATAAGCATGAAGATAGCTCTGTATTGGCATTTAAGGTGCCCTAGGGTACCTAAGACATCTACATGAGGCTCACAAATATGATACAAGGTCTAGGGGAGATTCATGTTACTCTCTAGTGGTGAATGGAAGCTGGAGTAGGAAGTACCCTTGATTTTGTATAAAAGCCCCAGCCGACACCAGTTAGGCAGCCAACCTGCACCCTTAAGCAGGATTAATTCCATCCGAGTGACTGAATGTATCATATTCTGAGTAATTCTCTACTCTTCTCTCTTCAGTATTTCATAGCTCCTGTTACTTGTTAAACCACACAGCTGAAAAACACTGATTCGACACAGTAGTATGTAAATAGTACACATTATGTGGGATAGCATAGTAAGAGGATTGTTGTTTCACTTTGCAAAAATTTAGTTTTCTCATTGGAATAAACTGTTGAGCCTTGAAGTTTATTCACTGTTTGCGTTTCCTCAGAAGAGTGCAACATTACTATTACCTCTTCATTATGAATGTTGTATATAATTTTGTATGACACTAACAGAAACTGTGGGATAAATATTTTGCTTTTCCACTGGGATGTATCAGCTACTTAACAACTGAAACAATAGGAAGTAATCTACATTCCACAGTTCATGGTTATTGTTCAGCCTATTGAATAAATGAATGCATCTCTTAAAACCTGTTAAAAAATTAATCACCTTTAGGATGACAATACTAGCTTCGGTAATGCATGCATTCCTTTGGCATAGAATTACTGTATAATGTTTAAAGACAGCTGTTTCTCCAAAAGCCAGAGATGGCAGGACAGATGGATAGGCAGAGGGATGGCAAATTCCTCAGAGGGCTTTATCAACTGCTTGCCATTTTCAAAAGGTAGAAGATAATAATTTACATCTTAGCACAGATTACATTATACAGTCAGTGTAACTAGTTTGACTTGGTAAGCTGGTCAAGTTTTTTAATACTTGCGTTAATGCACTTGCCCTCTTCTTCTGCTGAGGGAACTAATTTCAAAGTATATGTTTTGTAACATCTGAAAAATGCTATTTCAAAAGCACAAGCCTCCTCCTCTACAATAAAAAACAATCAAACAATCATTAAAAGCAACCCACATGACAGTAAAAGACACTGGAAAAAACACAAAGTCCATGTTATATCCTTTCATATCACTTCTGTTGCTGCCCACATGGCAAATCTTTTGCAATTTATCTGTTGCTATTTGTGCCTCTATATGAAGTAGAAGAATGAATGGGTCAGGCTTTTTGTGTTAAGAGTTCTCTCACTGAATACTGGGGTTTCAATATAAAATTATAGTTTATGAGCAAGAAACCAACCAAATGTGATACTCCGTAATTTTACAGAGTAGTTAGTTGTGACATAGATTTATTATTACGTAGCTATGTACAAAATAAGTACTCCTCCATTCACTGTCTCCTTATTAAAGCAGCTCTGTGTGTTCTCCCTCCTACCTAAACCATGATTCATGAAGTCACCCTAGCTACTGCACAGAGGTAAATAAAGCTGTGCACAGGGGATATAAGCTACAAAGCACACACAAGAATCCAAACAATAGAATGTAAATGCACATAACCACGTGGCTGAGCTAACACAGTGTTCCAGCACTCCATGCACTCACAAATGTTTAAAATGACTATGGCTCGTTTTGAAAAGCAAGCTATTTCAGACTAGATATAGAATATGCATATTGCAATGCCCATTCAGACTCAAAAGGTTGACATCATTCAGTCCTACTCCAACTTTCCCTCTATGTTTACACCTAAGAACATTTATCCAAGAAAGATTTTACTTTTCCTTAAAGCACAGAGACAAGGGAATGCACAGATGAAAAACCTCTATCATATTTTAAAAATTATTCAGTTACGTGATTTCTTTAAAAATTGTGAGAGTTAAGAAATAGTTGTATGTCAGTTTTTGATTCAATGTTACAGTCTTCTAGCCCATGTTCATTCTGAGTGTATTTGTGGCAGGATTTTCATGATATCTCTTCAAACAAAGGATCCAGAAATATGTTTTAAAACAAAAGCTGAGAATTCTCTTGCATTTAGATGATTTCAGGGACTAAGGACTAAAAAAAAAAATGCAAACTATGAAAAGACTCCTTCTTTGCCAGAGTTATCAATACTGATAGGAAAATTTGACCTTGGGTGAGAAAGAAAAAACATAGGCACATTTTGCCATAGAGGTGCAAGAACCAAGTGTAGATGAAGAAACCTTCCAGAAAGCTAAAAATAATCTATATTTTAAAGCAGTTTCATACTTTTTGGAGGACATGAGAAAGAACTCAGGGTTCTCCAGCACTGGCCGTTGACAGTGTTGCACAGTGCAGCTAAAAGATCCCAAGTACCCTTTGAGACACACAGAAGTTAATGTAGCTTGGAATGGAGGACACAGAGAAAAAGAAATACTAAGAAAGAGGAAAGAAGAACAACAGATGGCATAGCTGAAGTAGAGCCAGCAGCATAAACTGCAAGGGAAACAAACAATTCCCAAAGGCTGCGAGTAATAAATTTGCACAGTGGGGAACACACTGTTCTGGAGAAACTTCAGTCAGAAAACAAACTGTGCATCAATCCAAAGCTTTCTGTTTAGTGCTAGTTGTCCTAGTTGATTTTCAACAAGCTTTAGAAATTTTTTTCCCCTACAAGTCTGTTTTGAGATTTGCAAGCAATTTAGTATGATGGAGGCAATATGTTTATTCAGAGTCAGTTGAGAATAGCTCTGCTTGACAGCAAATGTCTACCTACTGCCAAGCTGTGAGTCAATGACCTGGTACCAGGTAAGGTCATACGTGATCAGTCGTTTTTGAAAAAGGAGTTATAAGGCTTGATTCTAACTTTACAACGAGGTGATACTGATGTAAAACCTGTTTTACAATAGTGTGAGAAAAGAATCAGAACAGGAATCTTGCTGTACTGGCATATTTTTTTCATCTTGGTAAGACCATGCCTTCCTTTCATGTAGTTTATACTTCAATTGTAACAAAAACACTATAATGTTGTAAAACTGCAGGTGACTCGGACATACCCACTGACAAAATTTAGGCTGTGATTGTGGTGCTACTGAACGAGGTGATTACCTCTCAGTCACCTCATGCTCATAACATGATTAGGAAACGTGCCCCAGAAGGTAAAAGAACATTGTTGCTGAGGCTGGTACTTTGTTTTGAAGAACAGCAAGTTACAATAAATAAGAGGCTGCTAGATAAACATGGTCCTTATGTGTAACACGGACAAAAATCTGGCATTATCTGCTGTTTGGGACCTCAATTCTGAGGATAACAAAAAATATGCCTGGAAAATGAAATATAGCTCAGACAGATAGAAAACAAACTAAAGTGTGGACTTGGTAGACTATCCAGTACACCTGCACAGGGGTAGCAGGTGAGGCACAGGACCTGAAAGAGAACAGGCATTTCTGGACCAGCTTCTGAAGGTAAAGCAAGATTCCCTCAACTCGCACTAGATGCATATGCTGAAGCAATTGATTTGAGCCCAAATGTCTACTTCAAGGTGAGCTGAACCCCCACCTCCAGCCTTTGTAGTGTTATATCAACTTGATCCCAGCTGATGACTGCAGTTTAGACTACTTTACATATAGACAACTGCATGTAGACACCTAGATATCTTCACATGGAGCTGAAGCCCACCCTATGGGAGATACTTATCTGAGAGACATGAGAGTAGGAGTATGATTCAGTTACCTAACAGAACCATCTAGGGCCCCTGAGACATCACAGAGTAGTTGAGATATTTGTAAGGTGCTGACATGTGACAAAGTGAAGGAGATTTGCACCATTCTGGACTGGCAGCTGGAGACCAGGTGAATACCTTGGGACATCCCATTTGACACTAGATGCCTATTTAGACAATTAAATTGACTGTCAGGGTCCATGGCGTTGATACCTTTATCTCACCTAATCTCATAGATTGCCCTAGTGAACAGATGGTGAACCAAGAGCCTGACACTTCTCAAGTGAAATTCATTCTTCTGAAACAGTGCCTAAATTAGGTCATTGCTGTGAGCTATGAATTGCTATACCTCTCTACTGACTATAAAGGAAATTAAGATGATTTAAGGTAGAAGTAGACATTGAAAGAGAGATTAGTTGAATCACAAGTTTTTAGTCCAGGCTACAAGGGCAGTCTTACTGCAACTTAAGAAAACATGAGGTATTTAGGGTTCCACTTCTGCGTTGTTAAAATCAATAAGTTCTTTGACACTTACTTTAATGGGAACTAAACTGGAGTCTTTCTTATTTTAAATCAATAGGAAAAGTTTCACGAAAATGGCAAACAGTAAAACTGTTTTATAAATGCAAACGTATATTATGAAAATTATAGCAAAGATCTTAAAATCTTTTCATAACAGGACTGAATAACAACAGCATGAGATAAGAACTGAAATTGCAGAATCTCTGACAGTAGGTGACAGTTTTAAAAGCTCACTGAGTGGAGAAAGGGCCCTTATACCTGCAAATAGCCAGTGTATTACCATTACCTAGAGAGAAAAAAAAACATGAGCACAGTGGGAAACTACACACCATTTAATTTAGCTCCAATTTTTCAAAAAGTGTGGTAAACTGTTTTTAGTGTTTGAGAGGATTTCTAGAAAATCTACACGGCAAAACACAAAAGGACCATAGACAACCACCACAACTTTGCAGAAAGACTGTCCTCTGTGAATAGGGAACTGGAACATTCACAGTTCGATCTGTCCAGGGGCAGAGAACTGAGACACAGTAAATGGCATCTAGGTAGCTTCACACTCAGTGTTTATGTCAGATAGCATTATGCTGTATACGGAACAACTCCATAATATAGGATATCTTACCTCAGAGGATGTCAATAAACAACCAAAATGTCCCCCAAAACAATGGATCCATGGAGTTTCAATTTAAAACTGTGCTGTTAAAAATATGTGATTTTTACATTTAGCGGTTCAGCAGTATGGCTATGTTTCCTGGTGCTGTCTCCAGTCTGTTCAGTAATTAACGTGGGTGTTTCAGCATTATATTTTGAAATCTTTCTATCATCTGCTGGACCTCACTTCTCTAATGTGCAACCTTAATTTTAGTTCGTTTAATTGCACTTCCTTTTGCTCTTTGAATCATTGTCAAAAACCTGAATCAAAATAAAGTACTTTTCCCCTTGAATATTATGCTATATATTATGTTATTTTAATCCTGCCTATTATTATTTTTGCAATCCTATAGATAACTTGGAAGAAGCTATCAAACATCCACTCTCAATTTAAAATTGAAGAACACATCCAAATGTTAAGATGATGATACTGGCTAACCTCCTGACAGTATGTATGGATTGATAATGAATGCTGGAGCAATGAAGTGCACCAAACTGGAATAACTCTCTTAATGACAGGAATCTGTTTTTCAGTGTAATTCACAGCCCTAAAGCAGAATAGTGTTTAAATATATTCCTGTTGTGGAAAAGCAATATTTAAAAAAATATTTTTAAAAGCCCTTCCGGTAATCTCAGGTAATAAGATTATTGCCTGTTTTTATCTCTTGTAAATTATGATCAATAAAAACAGGCCAATTGCCCCTCTATGTGCATTAACCTTTTACAAGGGTAAGTAAGTCAAGCTGTATAAAATGGCATTTTTTTATCTACAAATTCAAGGAAAAAAAAAAAGATAAAAACTATTTTTAAGGGAACATTTCTATGTAAGTTGTTAAAGTCAAACATTGGCCAACATGATTGTCCTGGTTCCGGCTGGGACAGAGTTAACT
>JASVER010000088.1:3449055-3482758 GCA_030449065.1 Oceanodroma leucorhoa
ACGGTTCGCGGGGTTTCTGGTGCGGAACACGTGGGGTGAGCAGTTGCATTGTGTATCGCCTGTTTTGTATATTCTGTTATTGTTGTTATCGTTGTTATTACCACTGTTCTCCTTTGTTTTATTTCCACTATTAAACTGTTTTTATCTCAACCCGCGGGTTTTCCTCCGTGTGCCCTCCCGATCCTCTCCCCCATCCTACCGGAGTGGGGGGGGTGAGCGAGCGGCTGCGTGGTGTTTAGTTGCTGGCTGGGGCTAAACCACGACAATGATGAAGTTGTATTTGTAATTATTATCATGCTTCTGGTATTCAAGATGATCTAAAGAAATGTAGTATATTACCTATAATTTTCCAGTATTAATAATATTACATTTTGCATGACGGAGGGACCTCTGTCATGTGTAAGAGGTACACAGAAGAAGTTAAAATATTTGATATATACATAGTGAGTTATATCTTAAAAGTACTGTACACGTACCATATACAAGTACCTTATACATACCATCCCAAACCCACATAAAAGAGGGAAAGTCTCCTGTCTTCAGTGGGCTTTGATCAATTACAAAGCACAACTCTCTTCTTGTCTGTGACTATAAAAATACCAAATTCTTGTGCCACAGGTGAGCTCCAAATGTTTGTTCTCTGTCATATCTGCTGACTTCACTGCCCCCAAAAAGTTCTTTCTACAACTTAATTGTATGGGCTCTGAGTCAGTACATTTTAAAGTGAGCTTGTTCCTATTCCAAGATCAACTAATCAAAACCCACAAATGTATATAAAACAGTCCTTTAGTATAGATTTCATGTACCATGTAGAGCTGGTCCACAGTTCTCCATCAAAACTTTTTTTGACTGAAATTAAAATTTTGACGAAACCAAAATATATTCTTGAAAACTCTCGTTTTTCTTGATAAACTTAGGAAAACAAAGTTTCCAAAAATGTAAGGTGGGATTCATCTCACTTAGCTTTAGAAGTTTGTAGCATAGACGTTTTCACCGAAGCTAATTACCTTTGGCTTTTCTTTTAATAAATTTTAGACACCTGCTCTAGAAAGAGATGAACTGCACCTGAGAAATACCTGTTTTTCTCCATTATTCAATTAAAGGCAGCATATGGCTGGCTCAGATATAGAATTGCACTACTTATATACACATTTGATAAAATTAATCCCATTCCAAACTTCTAAAAGCATCTCAAAAACAAAAAAAAATGATAATCCTGAAACATTTTATAACTCAGGTGCTTTATTCTCCCATGCTTCTCTCTCTGACATTCCCATATTATACTCACCCCTCACCTGATACATCGTGGCTATGCAGTCTCCGCATGCTCTGCTTCACCTTTCCAAAGGGGAGAACACAACTCACAATGGACAGTACAAAGTGACTTTCAAGCCTGGTCTACAAAGGGAAAAAGATAAGGAGACATTCTTCCGAAAGTCCGAGGCCCTACAATGGCATTTGAGAATCCAGATATTAAACTTTTTCTCCAGTAACTCTACATTTTTCCCTTGTGAGGAACATATTTTCTGACTCAGTTTAACTGCACACCTTTCTGTTCAGAATAGTTCACTGGTCTTTCCACTTTATTAGCATGATTTTGTATTTCTGTATAATTCCACTGCACAGCAGTGAGGAATGAAGAAAAAAAAAAAAAAAAAAAGCCTTTCTTCCTTGCATGCCTAAAATCGGAGCTATCCCTATTAAAAATGCCAATTCTTGGAAACATTAATGCTGCTGTTGAATTGCTTTTGAACACATAGAACAATTTGACTAAGGAAAGTGAGATCCTGAAAGAAAAGATGAAAGTAGAGACCTTCCCTCAGTTATGAGAAGCAGAGATAATTGTCTCTGAGAGAAATATTCTGAAACTTTTATGGAAGTGTCAGAAATTACTTTTTCTTCAGTCACTGTCATGCAGTCAAAAGAAGAAGTCTGTATAAGACTGAGAAGAAATATACCCTATGGTCCCTTGGGATGTTGTGACTATTCATTGCTCCATATCCTCATAGTACTTGCCCAAAATACAGATATATATGTGTATGGGAATGAGCAAGAGGGAGCCAAACTTTTAAAACAAATATGCCTAACCTTTACACTTCCGTTTTGAAGTCAAAATCTGGAGAAAACTGCACAGCTCATTTACAAACAAATAGCATCACCACTACCTGCTTCCTCACCATTAAGTGAACAGGCTGACAGCAGAGACACCGTATTCACAGAAACACAGTTAATGGTCAGAAGCTACTTCACATGCATGTTTTTGCCATGAGACTCCTGTGTGCAAACAGTAGAGGAAAATACCTCTCTAGCCCGTCAAAAACATCTGTGCAGTAATGGTAAAAGCAGAAGCTGGTCTTTCTAAACGTGAAAGATGGTGTACAGAGTACTGAAGAAATTTCTGATATTTTTTCTTAAATGCACTTCATTTTTTTTCACAAATATATGTTTGAATGTGTTTCAAAGTTCGTAAAGGTACTGTCAATATGCATTTGTCATGGGTATTTTCAGTGTCACTCATTTCATGATCTGAATTCTCAGAAAGCTCAAATGAAAATTTTCTCTGGCATTATGAAAATGTGCCAAGTAAATGAGCACTCTTTTTATTTACTATTTGTACTTAGAATTTTGTATCTCCCATAATTACTCTGCCAATCCACCTTTGGCAGTTGAAAATCTGATGCTTGATGTTAAAAAACAGGGACACCAGTACAGCTTAAGAATAGTAATTTTAAGGTGGTATATGATTCAGGTGTTATAGCAGTCTATAAAAATTTTATCAAGGATTCCAAAAAGGGTGGAGGAAGCTAAAGTAATGGTATTTCAACCTATTTACACTTACAACCCTTGCTAGTGGACTTAGAATAATACCATTTTAGTCTTGTCTTTTTCAGTTTTGTGTATGGTCAATCAGAATTAATCTGTGTCATTAAAAAAAAAAAAAAAAAAAGCCATCAATCAGCTATTGGATTTCAAAGGAGAGAAAATACTGAACGGAAGCCAAGGTTCATTTTTACGCTTACTCAGACTGTAGTTGTGATGTTCTACCAGCCTGGAAATTCTGATCTTACAAAAGCATAAGTCTGAGTTTGCAAAAAGATTTCCTCTTCTTCTTAATTAAGCCTTCTGCCAGGGATGGCCTCACAGAAAGGGGTATTAGATAAGTTAGGGTATCTTAGAATTAACTATTATGAGCAAGCTGACATAACTGTAGTATGTGTATGATTTTTAACATCATTATTGTTTTCCATTCAAAACTACAACATTTTAAATAGTGAAAGACAAAATATTCCACCATACTGAAAATGCAGCTTCATAGAAAAGAAGTCTTTTCCTAGGCTAGTAAGAAAAAGAAAACAAAACATAAAGAACCTTTAACAACCGAAACTTCTGCCCAGATACTCTGTAAACCAAGTCTCAGATTCATCCCACCCAAGTTTATGTTCTTAAAAGAAACACCTAAATTAAGAGTGTAGTCACTTTATGCTTCCTCTGCTGCTAAATCAAAGCAATTAAAACCTATCCACATACATACAAGCCTCCAGGAGGATTTTTCTCTTACCGTAATGTAGCCTTATAGGATTGCATTCCTAATTTAGGCACCTTGTTACATGCTTAAATTTTGTTGGGATGAAATCAATGCTCAAGAGAGATATTCTGCAGCAGATATTTCGGTCTGTGCTGTGCAGCTGTAAGCTTGATTTTGACTTCCATTTCCCTATCTGGGTACACCACCCTTCAGAGAAGATAGAATTGTCCACCCTTCACCTTTTATTGCAGTGCATCAAGGAACTAAAATTTATTGTGCCTATCATACAAGTTGTCTATTTCTGCCTTGTCAACAAATGCATATTAGCAATGTGGGATTTCCCTTTCAGCATCCTGCAGCTATGATAATAGCTTGCACCATAAAAGTCTGTAGTTCACAGAGCCTGTTAATGTGAATAAATGTCTGTTCAGAAAAAGCAATTAATTAGTCATTAAAATTCTGGGTCCAGGTTAAACCAGAAATGGGTGCAAATGACATTAAAGTCTCTCTGAAGGAACACAGAGAATGGATTTGACTGAGACTCTTTTTCCCATGCTCTTTACCTCCCTATGAGAAATTCCAGCAAGTATGGTGGTAGTGGAAGAATAGTAGAATGAAGACCTGGGATCAGATTACTGAATGAACGATGACCTATGATAGGTGACCAGATCCTTAGTACCTGCTGTCTTTTTGCTTGTTCATTACTTGGTTTTCTTTATTGCATTCTACAATGGTCACAAAGAGAAAGAAAAGTGAATGTTCAACCCAAGCTCTCTGAAGCTCTCAAGAAATTCAGGTGTGGTTCTCCTGATAAGGTTATACCATGTGACCAGTAAGGGATCCCCTGTAAGGAAGGCTGTCATCCATATCCCCAGGTGTAGGGAGAAGCAAGGCAGCAGTGTTGGAAGACTGATGGCAATGGGCTACCTGGGAGCAGTGCTCTGCAAGGGAATAACAGGATCATTAAAGTCTTTGATAACTCAACTATGAAATATACAAAGATTTCTTCTCTTAACCTTTCTCAGTGGATGGCTCGTAGCTGTTGCCCACAAGAAGATGTTGCAGGGGTGTTGTGCTCTGGTCGCCCAAGAGCCCAACATGGAGACTGGTTGGAGGAAGTCCAAGCCTGGAAGGAGTCTGGCAGTCCCTTTAGCTTGACTGTACCAACTCACTGGAGTGCTAACTGGGGCATGTCTCCGTCAATCATGTGTATGTGTTTGGGCGGGAATGTATGAAAATCTTTTGCTGACACAGCTTATCCATCATTTGCTCATTTTACTGAATTGAACTTCTCATTGTCATGTTGTTTGGTGCTCTATTCCCTCCATGACACAATGAAACATAATGTTAACCGAGAAATAACTTAGAATTTTTTCATGGAATATGTACAGTTATGCTCAGTGACCCAGTAATCTGTAATGAACAGTGTAGTCTAGACAAGATCTTAAAGATTTGATAAATAACAAACAGTCCATGCCCAGGACCATTTCATTTTCTATGTTAAATTAAGAACACTGGTTCTCCTCTTCTTTTAAGAGAGATCAGTAAGGGCTTATCCACTATAAAAGCTCAAATGTGTAGACTTTCTGATCTTTTTGACTCGCAGATACCTTAAGATATCTAAAGATTATGTTCATCCTAGACTCAGACATTCAAATATTGCTGTAATTACAGAAGTGGCTTTGAGTGTGGCTCATAATCAATGCCTGGACATAAAAGGTTGGCTTTTTACTCCCAAGATCTTGTCCTCCAGCTAGCTTTAACACATGGCATCTTAAATATTCTCAGAGTTAAAGGGATCACTCATGGAAACTGACTGTTTCTTTCCTACCCCAAAGGTAATATGGAAGATGAAAGTAAGAAGAATGAAAGAGGTTGCCTAATTTAAATCTAATGTCTTTCCTGTGGAGGGACTGTAAACATTAGGAAGAACTTAAGTTCCATAATATGAAAATAATTTGAGTGGACAGTTTAGAAAAAAGAGTACCAAAAAAAAAAAAAAAATCTGGGATGGGTTGCTGTTCCTTTGATGCAGAGTGGTGAGTAGAGCCATTGAAGAGGAATGAAGCACCCTGGCTTCCCTACAAAAGTGGGCTGTATGCCTATGAACATATAACTTTGATTCAGTATTATTTTTTATATAATGAAGATAAAAATACTCCTCTACACTTTTGTAGCTGATGTGTGCAGATTAAAAAACAGAAGACAAAGGCTAAATTTTACTACAAATTTATATGAATATCTGTGAGACTTTATACTTCTGTAAACACGTTGTGGGTATCTCCAGAAAGAATTTATATGAAAAGGTAGATTAATTAACCCATGCTAATAGGTGACAGAGGGAGACAAATGCAAAAGGAATGTAGGACAAAGCTTGTAAATTGTGTCCCAAAGCTAGCAACCACAGTAAAAAATGAGTCCTGGAAGAATTTGGTCTTCTGCCTTCCAGTGGTGGAAGGCAAAGCACAGCCTCTACACTCAGCTGCCTTGAAAACAGCATTTATAATGATGAAAGACACCTAGATTTCTTCTGCTACCTTGGATTTGGTTTGTAAGAGCAGGAAATTAATGAACATTTTAGTGCGTCAGTTTACTATTCTGTGACTTTACAACAGGTTCTCTTTGTATTGAAATCATATCACACATGCCAATACGGCTGTTTTTCTGAAAAAGAACTCATATATTTGAATAGTTACTTGTGTATTTGACCTGCACAGGTAATGAAGGCAGGAAAGCCTTCACAGCAATTTGCAAAAGTATATGAAGAACAGCACATTTATTTGAATTCATTAGATTATAGCTCATCTTCTTTTTCCCCTAGATTCAAATTAATCTTTATAGCAATAATTAATTTTCAGCTTCAAGGTTTAATAATATATTAAGCTCAAATTCTCACCAGCTAATTGCATTTCATATTTTGGAGACCTGAAAAGTCAGTTCCAAGATGAGTTGTTTCTGTTTCTTAAAGCAGTGATACTCTGAGCCTGTTCTTTTCTTCCTGCTTGATGGCAGGCTAATTATTGTTTTAAAAGTGTACCGTATGTTCATTCAGATGGAAGATTCATTTGGATAAAACAAGACTTTTTTTTCTCCCAGAGGTTTTACAAACTTTTCATTCTGCAGCAATAAGGAAATGAGTCTGTCTTGGGGGAGGCTAGGGAAATCTTCACCTATACCTATTACCAATGTTACTGGAGCATGGCCAGATAATACTGTATTATTATGGTTAAAGAGATTAGTAAGAAACTCAGAGTGTGTGTTGTGAAGTCCTAATATATTTTCCCACTTGAGACATATCCCTATGGGCCTGATTCTGGGCAGAGTTGGACTAACATTAGCATTCCTCTTAGAGCAGTTTAAAAAGTCTGAGACATCTGATCATATCTGATCACAATCCAGATGCATGGAAATACAGATCTGCATATACCCCAGCTCCTCAGCTGCTGTAAACACTTCAGCAGTGCCACTGTACTCCCAGTGTGCTCTTCCCATGGTGGTGTCACAGTGTCCTTGACTAGCTGGGATGAGTAGCGTGGTAACTCAAAAGCAAATGTATCTCTATGTTTTGAATTAGAAAACAAGCCTTCATGGTATTGTAGGACAAATTCAGAGTGGCTTCAGTGGGAGTACTGCTCAGCAAAGGCAAACACTGCAGCCAAATACTGCAGTGCTAGTAAATTCCTCATAGAAAGAACTGACATGCAGCAAAGCTGAGAAGTAGCTTTACTGCTGCTCAGAGTTTTAGTGGAGAGGATTTTGTGACTCTCCTCCTCAGGGGCCACTGTCCAAAGAAGCTGGAGACTTTGTAAGCGGTATTTCTAGAGAGGAACATAGAGTGTAGAGGGATACCAGGTGAAGCAACTCTGCACACAAGTCTGGTAAATGTTGACATTTGTTGACAAATGTTGACATTCTCAGTCAGAAATGTTTCCTTATCCAGCAGTTCTTCCATCTTTATTTATTTCCTATATATCTGACCCAGGTTGCAAAGTCTTGCTTTGAGTTTGGGCAGATCAGCTATAGTCTTGCAAAGGTAATTGCTGCTGCATCAGATTCTTTGGTCCTAAAAATTTTCTTTTCAGCTATGGTAATATAGCTATGTTAAAATGTTTGTCATGCTTCCAGTACTGTGTGCTGTACTCTAAGGACTACTTAGGCTTCATGAAAGTTGTCTTTTATGTTTATTATTGAAATAGGATTATATTGACACAATCTTAAATATTGGTTTTAAGTTATTCCACAGGGCATCACATTAGGAAAAAGATACTGAACTAAAAAAAGCATGAAACCATTATTTACAGGCTAAATAGCACTTTCCTTAATGATTAAAAATTCACTGTGTGCATTACCTTTATTTAGTTATTAAGGAGTCTTTATTGCAGGAAGGCTTGAAGCCATGACAAGTTATTAACGAGACTGTGTAGTCTAAAAGTATATCAAAAAATAACTAAGACCTGGAGAAAAAAGGGGAAATGTGGTAATAATGGTCAGTCTGATAGGAGATGGTAACAGCCAACCTTAATCCCACTGAATTTAGGTACTTAATTTAAGCATACATTCTTGCTATGCTTTACAGATGAAAAGCAAAGAGAGAGAGTACTTCCTCAGGACAATTCAAATTTTTAGTGAGTGGGACAGCTTTCTGCACATCACTGCTTCTCTCCACTGACAGCGCAATGAGCTGCAAGGACCAGATTCTGTTAGATGCTGAAGGTTAGGTTTGGTGAATGTGGCTTGATGTCCCAACCTGTCATTTGGGAGGTGGGGAGGGAGGTGATATGAGAACCGGAGAAGTCCTCCAGAGCTTATGTTCCTTCTGCTGTTTCAGGTAACTGCATAAAACAATCATCTCTTTCATAAATGGGTCACACTCCATCTTAACACTAGTTACTATTCACTATGCCTACTTATAGCTGTCAGAAAGCTATTCTGGACTTGACTTCTGGCTGGAAATCCTGTTCTGATTTTGAGCCTGAATTCATTCAAGGATGTTTAAACAAGCTTGTTTTTGTGCCAACATTGTCCTTTAGCTTAAACAGTTTTGGTTTTTTTTCCTTCTTTGGCATTTATCTCCCTCATATATTTAAAGCAAGCAATCATATCCCTCTTGACCTCCGTTTTGCTAGAACAAATAAGCCAGATCCTTCTGGGACCTGCCCACAACACAAATTGCAGTGCAGTGCAGATCCCTGGACTTCCATCAAACCAACTAGCTCTGGACCCAAAAGACACATAGTATAGAACAATACCCGTGGTAATTATTCTGCTTCTTCCAGATCTGACTAAAATGACTACAATGCTACTGGAAACCACATAGGTTGTGTCATTTAGAAATGTCAGCTCATGCTATTACAGCACTCTAGCATACTGCTTCAAATAAACCCACTTTAATTTTGTCATAAAATAGGGTACCACTTGTCTTACTCATCTTTGTAGACCATCTCATACTTGTTCTGCTGTGAATGTATCTGTATTGAACAAATACAATGAAAAGTTTTATATATGGTTTGGGCATCATACATATTTGATTTCATGTTCATATGTAATATTGATCTAGCACTATAAGTACATCTAATGTTAAAAATATTTTTCTCATGGGAAAATAAGAAAAAATAAACTTGAAGAACATTATCAGTTTTCAACTTCGTATTAAGACTTTCAATATCTGTAGTAAGAAATATGTCTTCCAGCATCACTGATTCTTGTTATTCATATCACACCAGTAGTTCATTCAAAATTTATGTTTTTTTCTGCCTCAGTTGGTAGAAGATGTTTAGACTGATTTGTCTCCAATTTCAAAATGACAAGAAAATTACTCCAACTTCACTACATTTAGAAACATAAGTCTTTTCTTTTTAGGTATTGTAGTATAACTTCTCTACTTCAATGTATGGAAGTAACTGCTTGTGTGTAATATTGTGTGAAGAACCAATCCCCCCTGCCCCAAATCAGTGATTTTCTCCAAGATGTAAAAAAAACCCCAATACCTAGCAATAAAAAGATGGTGGCAATATAATCCTCATAAAGTAACAAAGACTTAAAGATAGGAAAATGACAATTTGTCAGCAGCCAGCACTGGAGACAATCTCGATCACAATGATTAAAATGTCTGATGTGAAAGAAGTGACCTGTTCCACTAATCTCCGGAGGAAGATGATTCTCTGTAGTTAAATGAATTAACTCAAGCAAATTTGAATTTGAAAAAGGGTGCATAGTGCACTGTGGCATTCAAACATAAATGGCTTTCAAACTACAGAGACAGTACATTGTTAGCTCTAACCCCTAAACAGGAAAAAGAAAATAATAAGATGTGTAGCTGAGTTACTAAACAAAAATATGCCATGGCATCTAGAGAGAATGTTTCACTCTCTGTTAATAATGATGGGTGTGTATTGAGCTACTGTGTGAAAACATGCTGCCAGGGTTTTGTTTTGTCCACAGACTTATTGATCCAAGACAACACAAGATCTTTATTGCACTGCTGATGCCAGAACTGCAACTCCAAAGTATGTTCTCTCCAAAAGTGCAAAGCAGTCACTCAACCTGTCCCCGAAACCTTAAAGCCTTTTAACAGTTCTCAAGCAGGACACTCCAGAATTGGAGTAACTCAGAGCTGTATTTGAAAATATAAGTTCAAACTCTTTGGGCTAGTTTTTTTAATCCTTTTTTACTTTTGTAGCAAAATTGGGACTGGGTTTGAGAAGGTGATGCCAGGTTGCCTACCCCCAAGATGTATGCAGAAGGACACCTTCAGTACTTGCCAACTACGTGTATTGGGGCACAACCAAACCAGAGGAAGTGCCAGGACCTCAGCTGGTTTTGAACCTCCTACTCCAGGGCTTTGGCACCACACTGTTAACAGCTTTGTTGTCACTGAATTCAGCTGGGTAGTCTGTTTTTTCTCCATTGACACAAACAGGCACAATGTGACCCGCACGTAGAATAGACATAGGAAGCTGTTTATGCTCTTGAACATAAAGGAACAGGCACATAAAGTTTTCTACTATAAATGGTCTGTAACTCAAAAAAAGTTGAATAGCTACCCTGTAGTTGAGAAGTTGAATAGCAACCTAAAATCTTACAGTTATCAGATATGTGAATAGCTCTGTAATGCTGCTAAAGAGAAAATTTGGAAAGCCCAAATTTAAAAACAAGTATAAAGCACAAATAGTTCTTACTATGAGATGTCAATAGCCCATTGAGATTTTAGAAGAAGGAAGTGGCTTCTTGCAAAAAAACTTCCTCCTTACTGTATAACTTCACTGGTTCATTGTGAGGTAGCAATTCAGTAATGAAGAGCATGAGTTCAGACCAGACAAGCAGTGATATCTGATATGCTGATACCTAAGCATGGCTACCAGTGGCTGTGCACAGAGCTATTTGGCATGAGCAAGAGGTTATCAGACAGGCTATTACAAAACAGTAATGCTGCCTTGAAATAAAAATGTGGCACTTTTTAAATTTTTGACTTCGTGCTGCTTGCCTACTTATTTCCTTCCAGTAAAATTAAATTAATGTTTAAACACTATATTGGTGTTCTAGGATTTTCCAGTTTTTATTCCAAGAACATTAAACTTAAATATCAAGGAAACAAGTACTTGAGCATGTGGCAATACTAATTGATACTATTATATTTTGCTCTTGTATTTGCCTTATCTAAAGTACTTGCAAAGTAATACATGTACATTCAGCCAGTTAAATTCAATGATATAACTTCTTTTTGAACAACAATTTAACTTTTAAAGAGAACATCTTGTTAATAGCCTTCACCAATACTATTTTGTGAGTGTCATTGAGTTTACTTGGCTATGACAATGTGTATTTTTGGTATATAGGAGCATCTTTAAAACTATATTATCGTTACGCCACATCTATGTTTCCTACTTTAATTTTATTCTGCCATAACAGCAAATTGACAATGCATTAATTGAAGTGTCTAATTTAAACCAGCTGAAAATGAATGTATTCAAACTAGTAAAAGCAAAGACAACAACAGGCTAAAAGCTTATGGATATTGAAATACTATCAAGCAATCTGAACAATTTTGGTGGTACTGCAGCTCTTTCTAAATATGCTGATTGCAACAGTTGATTTATAACATTATTATTAAAGTAGCTATTTCCTGCTTTGCCCATCACTAAAAAGCTATGTAGACTTTTAAACCCAGTATAGAAGTGAATGTTTTCTTCTTTTCCTTTTTGAATTAATAGTATATGTCATTCCAATAGCACTGGAATACAGTAATAAAACTAAAGATGTAAAAGAATTTGAAAAGTTTTGCCAAGTTTTAATCCTAATTGTGTACATATTTGTCTTGGGAATAATTAGCTAATGAAAATATTTTACTTTGATTTTAGAAACATTCACGACAGAACCACTGGAAAGTGTTTTTCAGCAAAACTATTTTTCTATATAAAGAAAATATAGCAATTTTTTTATTTTTAGTTTTTCCCTTCTCTTCAACTGCTTGACAGGGAAAAAAAGAAAATATTGTAAATATTTCATTATAATGGTGTTGCTATATTTAGGAAATAACATTCTGAGAATTAAAACTGCCTTTTTATTAAAGACAATAAACCAATGACCAGTTCTACTAAAATTCTCCTGATCTCTTCAGATTTTCAAATTAAGGAAGAAAACAGAACTTCTTAACAACAAAATAATAACACTATTGTTCAAATTTAACTCTTTAGCTCCTTGGGGAGTAAGTCTAACATCAACTTTTATTTAAAAGTAAAATAACATCTCCCCCTTTCTGAAAAGTATCCATCTGCTTTATTGTTTCATCATAGTACTCCTTTCCAAGGACATCTCATCAAATATTACCAAAAGAAGAATACTGTGTATAGTAAGTGAGACCAAATACTTCCTATACAATGTCTGTTCTTTACATGAATAAACAGAAAGTATAGGTTTCATAAATGTTAATGTTCCTGAGCATAAAATATACCATGTTATGAAGAATATTTCTGGGACAGTACGGTGAATGTTCTGTTATTTTATAAAATTAAAATTTAAAAATAAATTCCTGAAATCATGTGCAACTGGAAACAATCCTGATGGAGAAATAAGCTTTGACATCTTTAGATTTTATGACCCTGTGCCATGGGTCATTCATGAATTAGATTGCACAGATTTATTGTGCTAATGATCACTTTTCACCAGGATAACAAAATCACAACAGGAGATGACAATGAAATACGATCATTTGACTTTATTTATGACCATAAGCAGTAATAATTTAAATTTGCCAACAGTGAATTGCTATTAGCAGCCTTAGTTCAGTAACTACAAAAATATTTAAAAATTAACTGTTAACAGAAAGAGAACAAATTAAATAGCCAGACTCTGGGAAGTTTGCCTTTCCTATTTGCTTGGGAGAGGGAAATGAGATTTTTAGGGTTTTTTTTAAGCTTTCTATTAGAGAATTTTAATACAGTGACTGTTTTCTGAAGTACTTCAAAGGATGAACATGCTTCAGGTCTGTAGCTTTCTTCTGAAGGAGAGTGTAAGAAGACTCAACCCTTCTCAGATATGTCCTTAGATATCTGTCTTTAGAAGGGCAATGAGGCTGGTGAAGGGTCTAGAGAGCAAGTCATATGAGGAGCAGCTGAGGGAGCTGGGGTTGTTTAGCCTGGAGAAGAGGAGGCTGAGGGGAGACCTTATCGCTCTCTACAACTACCTGAAAGGAGGCTGTAGAGAGGCGGGTGTTGGTCTCTTCTCCCAAGTAACAAGTGATAGGACGAGAGGAAATGGCCTCAAGTTGTGCCAGGGGAGATTTAGATTGGACATTAGGAAAAATTTCTTCACTGAAAGGGTTGTCAAGCATTGGAACAGGCTGCCCAGGGAAGTGGTGGAGTCACCATCCCTGGAGGTATTTAAAAGACATGTAGATGTGGTGCTTAGGAACATGGTTTAGTGGTAGACTTGACAGTGTTAGGTTAATGGTTGGATTCAATGATCTTAAAGGCCTTTTCAAACCTAAACGATTCTATGATGCTATGATTCCTTTATTTATTTGGAGTATGCAGATGACGGGTAAAGCAGCTCTGCTCCATGTGCAGACCAGAGTATATCAGCCTGGTTTTGCCTCCTTTCATAATACTTCTGGAGAAAGGATTGCACAAGCCATCTTTGCAGTTACTAATTACTCTCCTAACTTCTGATAGCCATTTCCTATCATCCACCCAAAACCCACCCACACTACTTGGCCCAAAACTGCTGAATTAGGTGAAACAGGGATGTAGTTTCATAGGGACTCAGGGCCCAAAACCTCTGCTTCTCAACTAGTGTTTCTTTTTAGGTTGGTTCATCTTGTTAATAAAAGTAAAGTAATAAGGATAAATAGTAATGGTAACAAAAATGTGTCCTAACATTTACTTTCAATGTTACAGTGACACGTGGATGAATGAGCACAGTCATAAGCCAATACCACGTGCCTCAGGTTGCAGTTAAAGTGACTGAGAGAGACCATATTTTAACATGTGTTTTTCACTATATTCTTCTAATTGCTCAGACTGGGTGTTTTTCTGAAACACACTGTAGCCCACCACTTCACCATCCTCATTTCCATTTTTTTCTTTTAGAAGACAGAAATGGGGGCAGGGAGGAACTAGGAGGGAAATAATCTACATGTAGATCTCATCCTAACATGTGGTCAAGGTGGACAACCATATTCAGGAGTTGGAGAACACTCTAGGGAAACATGTTTTTCATGTAGCCAGAGAAATCTTAAAAGGAGAAGACATTCAAGAGGTAAGAAAGTCAGGTTTTCTTTATTTTAAATTATAAAATCTTTTCATCTGTGTTCCGCAATCACTTGTTTAATTCTTCTCTCAGAATTGTGACTTGCCAGTTCAGAAGACAAGGTAGAGATGCTTACAAAGGAGGAAAGTAGAACACAACTGTCTTCTTACCTCAGAAAGGGACAACACACCTGTAGTAATATCATAACAAGAAGGAATCTCTGCCTATTTGTTTGGAAGCATGTGTTGATTGCATAGCTTGCTATGGTTTCATCCTGAGTGTATTAATAAAGTTATTTATCAGGCTATGGAATTATTAAAGAAGGGACAGGAGGAGCATATTTCACACAGAAACACAAATAAAAGCAGTGCACAGATAGAGAGACAGAGTGAAAGTTGAGACTGGGAAAGAGCTGTGGTCACCTGGAGACTTGATGAATATTGATGAATTCAGGAAGTTTGATAAGCACTGTAGGGTGCTTCAAGTGACAACCCTTACAGAAAAGTCAAAAAGAATTCAGAAAGTGCCAAAGATGGGGCAGACAGTGGGAGAGGAAAGCATATGAGAAGTATCCAGAGCTCTCCATTGGCACAAGAAAAGTAAGCAGATGTGGAGAGCAGCATACAATCAAGGGCAGGAAAACAGCCACAAGCCTGCTGCCTAGTTTATTTATGCCAGAGTCCTGAAAACCCCAGGTTTCAGAGGCTGCTGCTAATGAGGCAAGAGCTGGGTCTATGCAGCTGTCACTATGGCAGGCAAGGGACAGAGGCAGAAGCAGCAAGAGCAGCATGATGATGTTCCAGTACTGTTATTTTCACTTACTATCTTAGTCAACCTCTCTCTCATGGTTAAGATGAAAAATCATTTTTTCCCTACATTTCTTAGGAAGATTGGAGCCTCCTGTGATGCTCTCATCCTCAAAACATGGTGGAAAACTGACATTATGTAACTTCAGGCTCTGGTAAAGTGATAAAATTTATGATTACAAAGAAAAAAAAAGCTATAAAAGCAGTTGGTCATATTTTCAGAAATGACCATCAAAGATCAATATCACAGATTTTAGATTTCTATGTTCAAAAAGTGGCCTCTGGCCTGTCTTTGACTTTGTTTTAAAAAGACTCAGGGAAGGTCAAGATTTCTAAAAGTAGGTTCCAGGTTGTTTCAAGGTGGATATCTAACATCAAAATACAATTCTGGAAAGGTCAGCTCAAAATATTACTGTGTTTATGATGAAACCTCATCAGTCATAACTATTTTATAACGTGTTATATTTAAAAGTTTGGGGAAAAAAATTAAACAGCTCTGAAGAAAAAGGAGCTTCTCATATGCAGAACCAAGGATTATAATTTATTTGACTAATATCTTAATGGTCTAATCAAAATACAAAAAATAACCCTTCCTAGTCCATTTATGATAGTAACATTCAGAGAAAAAAACCCCCAATAATTACTTCTAATTGCTATTAAAATGCAGTTAAAAAGGATATGCATACATTTTTGAGTATCAGCCCCTTTCTCTTGTGTTCACCCTTCCTATCTGTTGTTATGAAAGCTTGTCAAAATCCCAAGTCCTTCACTGGGAGTAGTATGATGTTGAAGGTGAGGTGTTCTTTTTCTTTGGGTGCTGTTGGTGCTTTTTTAGGTTTTCAAACGGTCTGGTGCTAATGCTTCTTTCCCTATTGGTCCACACAGTTAGTTACCAATAAACACTTTGTTTGCTAGATCATTATCATAGCTTGTATAAGTTTTAGGGTAAAACTTTGCAACTGCAAAAAGCTACATTACTACTAAGACAAGTCACACGTTAATCGCCTCACAGTTAGACAATTTGTTATTTCAGATAAAATAGTCTAGAATAAACTCAAGACTAGACAAATCCAGACAGGGGTCAGCAATTTCTGAGATGAGTATTGTTACATTAATACAAAACTTGTGGCTTCTCGCTAACATGATAACCACATATTTCCTGGGCTTAAGGGATACAGGGGGTTAATTTATTTAACATATGCTTAGCAACAATATAGTATTTAGCAACATACAACCCACAAGAATAAAGAAATTGTCTCCCTAAGCCAAGTCAGACTTAACTAAATTTAGAGAAACTACACAGATAAAGCTATAAAATCATATTTATGACCACTGGAGATTTTTTAATTATTATCTTATTTTTTTCAGAGGGAGCTGAATGTTGAGAAGAGATTAAAACATTATTTAGGAAGATAACACATAGTAAGTAGATGTCACTAGCAGAGAGAGTCATGATGACTAGAGTAGCAAGACTGATACCAACAGTGAGTTATAGAAGACATTTTTGTGGGGTTTCTAGTATCTACAATATCTAATTCACATTATTTATTCACTGGACTATATAAGGACTTGTGTTAAACTTGGGGCAAGAATTGCAAGAAAAATATATCCAAACCTACAGTTGCACTGAATTGTATAATTTCTCAATTTTCTTCAATTGGTATAATGGTTCACTCCTGCTCATGTGAACAAAGTCTACATTAAAGGGCAAGAAACAGAAAAGATTTGCAGAAATAATGAGAAATTCAAAAAGTGAAATAACATAGTCTACTTAGTAGAAAGTACATTTTTTGAAGGATATGAATAGTTAGCGATAATAAGAGTGATCTGGGAGAGTACAATGTGTCATTGCCAGGAATAACAGCTGATATTAAAGACAGGAAAAAATAGTATATTTGAGGAAAACTACTTGTCAGTGATAGATTTCAAATTATGTATCAAATTCCCAAGGGAAATGTTCAAACTTTGTCACTTGAGAAATTTGTAATGAGAATACGTAGCACACAAGATATAGCGTAGGCAACAATCCTGTGTTTGTCCCCAGGGTTTGAAGTACATGAACTGATAGATCTTCTCCATTTCTAATTCCTTTGATCTATGGTCAAGGGAGAAGTAAAAGGTGAACCAAACTCAGATGACTGATATTTCCGATTTGGGTACAAAATAAAGCTCTGGTTACAGAATACTTTTATATACATAAACATATACTTATATATACATATGTATGTTTGATTATATACATACATGCTTCCATCTACAATTTAATTTTTTTTTTCCTGCAATATTAAGTAGATCTTGAAAACATTCATGAACAGGAAACTGCGTTGTAGCCACAGGTGAAAACAGTCAGTTCATATAGAGAGATTAGAAAATGAGTCAAAGGACATTAAAAGTTCTCAGTCATCCAGGATAAATTGATAAACATTTTTACCCTCTGCATTGGCCCAGGGGAAAGTAACACATAGAAATGATTAGATGATCCAGGATAGAAATTTGAGGCTTAGTGTACACGTGAAAGAGACAATATTAAGCACAATATCCTAGTTAGTTCACATCCACCTTGTTCCACTTAAAAAAGGAAGATACACCAATATACATGAAAGTATCTGACCCAAAGCTTTTATTAGACCTTTAATAAATTTTGAAATTGTGTTACAAATTTAAGCATTCCTTATAATACTTATTCCCATGTCCTAACTTGACACATTTTTAGACATATAACTACAAAATTTATTATAATTTACATACAGGACAACTGGAAGATAATTCCTTGATATATAGAATGGGAAATGAAACCACAACTGTGAAAAATACAAATATGCCTTTCATTTAATATTTAGATAATAAAGTGTAAATTATATTTACATTAATATATTAATGTACTAATAGCTACCTTAAGAGGACATTACTGAAGATCTTGGAGGTTGCTGGACACAAGACCTAAGGGTTAGATTTCTTAATGCTGCAGGAATATTTTGTATGGAGTACAATGTTGTTACTATGAAGTGGAAGTGATATTAGAAAAAGATATGCAGACCTATTTCTTACATATGATTGATGTGAGCATGATGTCATTGACAGACAACTTTTGTGTCAATTTTTTAGACAACTAAATAAAGGGATAGGCAATCTTCAGTGTTATTCCCTTAAACATAAATCTGATACTTATTTTTTTTTACTTACATATTTTATGAGACATTTCATATATTTTCACTGTCCACAGAGTTAGGTCTGTCTTAAATTCACTTTTCAAAGTAAAACCTGAAAATACATGGTCTGACTCTGTCCCTTCTGGAACAGCTGGCAAAACCAAGGCATTCATGTGAGGGTTCCTTTTTGTTCCTTTATATTTAGATTAATATATAGTTGAATTATTACTCACAACTATCCCTTGGCCATAGCAGTTAGAAGAGTACTGTCATCCCTTGCCCGTCACAACTTTAAACAAGAGAGAAAATGCAAAAAGAAAAGGAAAGACTCAAGAAGTAGATGAAAAACAAAAAGAAAATATATGGGAATGGTAAGATATGGGGAAATATCTTGAAAATAACCATTGTTTGATTTTGAGGTACTCAGAAGTATAGGCCAGTGTTACCAAAGTAAAGGGCTAAAATTAAGTTGCATTTCAGATCACCTCTCCAAAACAACTTGTAAAGATGTTGAATTCAGATCACAGTCATCACCCACTCAAGGCCAGTTACCATGAGACAAACATACTGCAAAACATGCTCTGCATCTGATAGGTACATCTAGGATGAGAAGAAAGTCCTTCAAAAGTGAGACACTGTGCTGGGTTGACCCTGGCTGGATGCCAGGTGCCACCAAGCCACTCTATCACTCCCCTCCTCAGCAGGATGGAGGGGGGAGAAAATTAGATGGGGAAGAAAAAAAAAACACCACCTACGTGGGTCAAGATGAAAGCAGTTTAATAAAGCAAAAGCAAAGGCCACGTGCGGAAGCAAAGGAAAACAAGAGATTTATTCTCTACTTCTCATCAGCAGGCGATGTTCAGCCACTTCCCGGGAAGCAGGGCTTCACTACATGTAGCGGTTGCTCAGGAAGACAAACATAGTAAATAATAAATGCCCCCACTTCCTTCTCCTTTCTCTTAGCTTTTGTTGCTGAGTGGACATCATATGATACGCAATATCCCTTGGGTCAGTTTGGGTCAGCTGTCCTATGTCCCCTCCCAAGATCTTGCCCACCCCCAGCCTACTAGTGAGGGGGGGAGATGTTTGAGAGACAGCCTTGATGCTGTGCGAGCACTGCTCAGCAGCAGCCAAAACGCTGCTGTGTTATCAACACCTTTCTAGCTACCAACACAAAGCACAGCACTATGAGGGCTGCTATGGGGGAAATTAACTCCATCTCAGCCAGACCCAATACAGACAGATTTCTTTCACTGAGTGCCTAAAGATGCGTTATTGCCATAAATTATGCACTATTCTATCTGACAAATTGTCCTATGATTTAGAGAGACTAGAATAGTAAAACTTATGATATTGCTTTCAAAGGACTATTCAGAGTAGCTTTCCAAACTGAGGTCTTGACTTTCTTTTTTTCTTTTAAACTTAGAATTGCATGGAAATGTTTACATTTAGACATACAGGACAAGCTCCACCTGTGCAGTTAAAGATGATGAAGTACACACAATTTTGACTTCAAATGGATTCACGTGTATCTAAAATGATGAAGCTATGACCCTGAAGAAGATTTTCATCTGATGTAACGCCTGAATGAAAATGTCCAGGTGACCGAAATTGTATTTGTTTTACGTAACGTAGACAGTATGGCTTATGGCAGGGATGCCCTCATGGAAATGGATGAGCCAATAAATCTTATATTTGGAAACAGAGCTGACACAATAAAGCAGGAAACCTTGCAGGTTTTCACTGATGTCCAGGTCCATCGAGATTCTAGGAAAGAAGTGGCTCATTGTAGGATTTGATTTTCTTTCATTAGCTTCTGATTGATCTCAAATTTTATATGTATATTGGTTTTCTTGAGTGCACAGATGAATATGTGTGGAAAAAAAAATCTGGTTCCTAGAAGGAGACTAAAGAAACCTTTTTCATACAACCTATGGAACCTGGAAACTCACATATGATTGCTGGGACTGAGAATGAAAGACAGATTGAACACATATAAGTCTGAATATAAATATCCAACATAATTGCAACTAATAACAAGACTGTAGGAAAGAGATTGCATCTTGCGCAGGCAGTAAAACATTCCTTAGCTATTAGAGAACACGAATAGTCTTACTGCTCAGGCAAAGCCCATATCTATCAGCTGGGAGATCCTAATGCCTCTGCCAAATAGTCGAGGAAATTGAATTTTGGACAGTTTGCGGCCCATAAGATTTAGTAGGAAATTCAGAAATTCTTTTACTGTGAAACACTGGTACTACTAGGTTTTATCACTTTGGAATGAGTGAATACTAAAAAGAATTTCAGTTCTCACTTTAGTTTAATTATCCTCATAATATTTGATGTGACCAAGCAACACGGTTGGTACTCTGAGGATTACGTGATTAGAGAGATTAATGAAAAGGAAAATCTTCTTGATGAATACTTGATGGTTCTTAATTCAACTTGTTAATTAGGTTAGTAGTATTTGATTTGGGGGTACAATTTGATCTATTGCAGCTTTAGTTTCATGTGTGGCCGAAATGCACTTCACATGCCAGAACACATTCCACTATTAAAAGCATGCATTGAAAGAATCCCTTTCACTGTCTTCACGGTAGAGTGAACATGAAGAAATTAGAGGGCATGGTATTTAGCAAGCTTGTATTCTTTTCTTAGTGTATATATTTTTAGATCTATTCTTTGGGAGAGACAGGATACTTAAAAATCAGCAATCGCAATGTTCTGAGCTCCCTTTCAATTATTTAAAATTAGAAACCAGGAGAGAAGTGCAATCCACTTGTCCACCTACCAAATCATAGCACATTTACTTATCCTCATACCTCCATCCTCCTGTGTCTGATCAAAGATCACATTATTACAAATGCTGTTGAAATACAATGTTATCTAATACATATATGCTTTTAAGAGAGCTTTGTTGATTTATATCAACTTATGAACTGATGCATATTTTTTCTCTGATCAGGTCAATCTTCTTCCTTTTCTAAAAACAAAGATTTGGAAATAAAAATCACAATTACAAATGCACCTTACTGCCCAAAATATAATTATTGTGGCTTTATGTAATGGCTGATTACGTTATCAGATCACCTTCCTGATATAGCAAGATGGTTCCCCGTAATATGTTCTCAATAACGCAAACAGTGTTCGTCACTTCTGCTAAGAAGTTTTTTAAAAGTTTAATATTAGGGGAAATCAGGCTGGACCCAACAGCCTGAGAGAGGTGAAGTGCCCCAGGTCCTTGCCCTCAGCTGCAACCTGTAGGGAAGCCAAGCATGTATTCCCAGTAGCCACACACACAGACCACAGGTATACACCATATATATACATACATGTATATATATACATGTATACCTATATGCATATATACCCAGCTGGCCGCACTGATCATAGACAGACAAGAGTACTCACAAAACCACAGATAACACCAAAAGCCTCATCCTGCTCTCTTTGGTTGAGCAGGATGGAGGTTCACTAGTGAGAATGTGTATGTATATCTGTATCTATAGCTATATACATGTATGCACAATGTGGATGCCTCCAGCAGCCGGGCTCAGACAGCCACTCTGCCCAGTAGCTGCCCCTGGACTCCTGTTGATGGCACCTGGGCATACGAGACCCAAGGACCAAAGCCCCACTCCAGCTGCAGGTACTGACCACTTTGGTCACACACACAGAGCTGGCCTGAGCTCTTCTGGCTCCACAGCGGGCAACCCTCCACTACAGGAAAGATATCGATAAGCTGGAGAGATTTCAGGAGAGGCCAATGAGATGGTGGTGACTGGAGTACTTGCCCTGTGAGGAGAGGCTGGAGGAGTCTCAGTCAGCCTGGAGCAGAGGTGGCTTTGGGGGGACCTAACAGCAGCTCCCAGTGCCTGCGGGGAGGTCACTGAGCAGGCAGAGTTGGGCTCTTCACAGCTGTGCAGGGCACCAGAGAGACAACAGGCACAAGTTGAAACAAGAGAGGTTCAGACTGTGTCGTGGTTTAACCCCAGCCGGCAACTAAGCCCCACACAGCCGCTCGCTCACTCTCCCCCGGGTGGGACGGGGGAGAGAATCGGAAGGGTAAAAGTGAGAAAACTYRTGGGTTGAGATAAAGACAGTTTAATAGGGAAAGCAAAAGCCGYGCAYRMAAGCAAAGCAAAACAAGGAATTCATTCACTACTTCCCATGGGCAGGCAGGTGTTGAGCCATCTCCAGGAAAGCAGGGCTCCATCACGCGTAACGGTGACTTGGGAAGACAAACGCCATCATCCCGAACGTCCCCCACTTCCTTCTTCTTCCCCCAGCCTTATACGCTGAGCATGACGTCATATGGTATGGAATACCCCACTGGCCAGCTGGCCTAGCTGTCCCGGCTATGCTCCCTCCCAGCTTCTTGTGCACCTGACAGAGCGTGTGAGCTGAAAAGTCCTTGAGAAAGTAGACTACCTAGCAACAACTAAAAACATTAGTGTGTTATCAACACTCTTCTTATACTAAATCCAAAACATAGCACTATACCAACTACTAGAAAGAAAATTAATTCTATCCCAGCCAAAATCAGGACAGACTGGATATAAGGATTATTTTTTTTTCCCCATGAGGGACAGTTAGGCAGTGGCACAGGTAGCCCAGAGAGGCTGCAGAGTCTCCATCCTTGGAGATTTTCAAGTGCTGACTGGATGAAACCCTGAGCAACCTGGTCTGATCACCTGGGTGACCCTGCTGTGAGCAGGAAATTGGACTTGAGACCGCCTGAGATCTCTTCCAACAGGAATGATCCTAAAAATTTCTGTTCAGTCAGGCCCTTGATTATCTACTGTTTCATTGTCTCTCTCATGTCCATGCCCCCTGAATTTCATTTGATGATTAAATTATAACACTAAAGAAAAGCCAGGCTATGCCTTTCTACTTAAAAAAACAGGGGTGTACTTAAAATTTCAGAAATTTTAGTTAAATCCACTGAAAAGGCCTGTAATATACATCATTCTTTGCCCTGCCATAAAATGAAAAATGCAGGGCTTTCTGCATTCATCTGTGAAGGGTCAGACTAATCTGTTTAACCTATAACACATACACTGTCAGTTAAAGTGGAAATCTAGTAAAATAAGAATTTGTATGTATTTTCTGGAGCATACTACCTCCGTAATATTTGAAAGTTCCCCAGATTTAATTTTTATTTTTGCCTCTGATATTAATAATTTTGACTTTAGTACTGAAGGGGATAGCTTTCCAACAACTGACACCCTTGGGATTGTTTGCAGAATAACAGTTATGTAAAGGTGACTGTGTTATCAAGCAAAATGTCTAAAGTCACAGTGCTATCTCAATCCACGACAATAGCTGCATAATATGGTATTACTTGGTCAGAGCAAGAGAAGCAGAATCAAGCTTTATCCAACACTGGACAAATGCTTTCCCACTTGACACAGATGTGCCAGTGGAAGTTCTTCCAGTTCTCCATTATTTCCAGGAGAATAGCAAGTGTCTTTCATTTGCTTCAGGCTAAAATCAGCCAGGTTTCCCTAAACAGTGTATAATGGTGGCTCCAGCTTGTCTGACTGTTCTTGCCTGAAGCATATTACAAGGTATACATGTGAACTAAGCTCCTGACAGATCAGTGGTGGCAATCATTTCCAGCAGAGCACTGGGGGTGAGCAGCTAGAATAGTGACTTACTGGTATGGCTTTGTAGTATGATTATATAAAGAAGCTGCTGAATATTGTAAATGTTTAATTAAGATGCTATGGGAGTCATTATATTATTTTGATAAATAGATTTTTAGGACATGAAAGGAACGGATAGTCACGAACTAGTGAACTTGAACTTAAGACAAAAGAAATGTCTTTCAAATTGTAAAAACCAGGCCAAGTTCCTCTAAAAACATGTCCTAGATTGACCTATCTTAATTATAATATGAAAACAACACCTCCACTGCCAAAATCTCCCTCCACCACATTAATCCCTTTACTCACTGAGCATGCGTAGTTAAGGTTGAGAATGTCAAAGATAATGATAATTAGATAATTATAATAGTCAATTATTTTGTAAAATGGGCAGTAATTATCCAATTTTTAGGTATAAATAAGAACTTGTTTTGTATCTTAGTGTGCTAGATTTGTGGACTTACCACCTAGTACCCATCTCTGCGCAGACATGAATTAAGCAAATATCTCGGCTCTGTGTGTGAGATTGGCTCATTGCACACAGACTAACGAACCGCCCTTGAGGGACAACAGTTTGGTCCAGAAGAAACCATCTTTGGCCTTAGTTAAGTTCTAAGTTAATATGTTAACAATTTCTTTATCTGGAAATGTAAGAAGTTTTTTGTGTTTTGTTTTGGGTTTTTTTTTTTTTCCCTCCATAATCTTCTCCCAGTTAAGTGGTAGGATTTGCTTGTTCTTCCATAATTTGTTTTATTACTTCAAATGCTGTAGGGAAAGACTATCAGATTCATTTTGATTTTGAACCTTCTTCTGGACTTTTTCCACACTGTAAAAGGTGAAAAAAGAAAAAAAACTCTAAAAAGCAACAGAAAACCCTCTTATATCTGCCTGGCTCACCTCACTTAACTCCTAAACCTCAAGTGTGTTACTATCAATAAAAGTATTTTTTAAAGTTGTAAACTGGCTTCTGATTTTATCACCTGGCTAAATTCCCATGCTGATATCACTGTATGAAAATCAATTCATAAGTGTCATCTTGGATTCCTTTGTAATTTACTTTCTAAGATTAGATATTGCTTCCAAAATGTCTAATCCCAAGATTATTCTAATGATTCCTTGCTTATCTGTTTGTAACATGGGAAAATTTTGTCAAATGGTTTGCTATCTCAGATGAAAAAAACTTATGTTTTTTTTTTCCTTTTAAAAGAGCAAAGGCAAATAGCAAAGGTCCCTGGCAGATGTACTCAAAAAAAGTCTTGGAGAAGGAATTCAGAAGATGTCTGAAGCCTGTAGGTTAGTCTGTTGTTTTGTGAAATACTTAATACCAGATACTGGGGGGTGGTATGAGAGACCCAAAATATTGGTTCAGTATAGAGAAAAATCCAAGCTGAGAGAGGGGTAAACGAACCTCTAAGCACAGTTCTTATGTCTGTCTGTAACTGCTGAGCTCACTTGGACCAGTAAAACACAGGTCTATTTTAAGTGCAGATTAAATTGCGCTAGTCTTAGGAGCTGGAACAAGCTTGGGAGCTTGTTGCACGGGAGTGTTATGTATCATTACTAGCAGGAAGATCTGCATGCATAGTCAGATCCTCAGGCAAAAACATTATACAGATTGAGACTACCAAATGGACTCTTGGATTTGGTTTTAGCTATTTCAATGAAAAATGTGACTACATGCAAATTCCTGTTGAGTGTTGCAAAGTTTTAGCCAGAAAAAAAAGAAAGGTTGAAGAGCTGAAAAAGTAAAATGTCTGTTTTCAACATAGTGATTATTTCTTTTGAAATGGATTTCTGAAGAAATTGTATTCCAGTTTAAAAAAAAAAAAAAAGAAACAACATACTGTGTTTCACCCAAAAATTTTGTTTGTACCAGAAAGAAATGTCTCTTTTTCTTGTTGTCATTACAATAAGAAAAAATTAAGTTTGGCTTGCCCCAAATATTTTCTTTTCAGTATTTTGGTTAGCCAGGAAATTGGCAAAATAAGTACCTGCACAGCTGTAACGTGGGTTCTGTGTCTCAACTCCTGGAGTTTCTTCTGCTTCACGTGGTAAAGCACAGGGTAGAGCACATAGTAAAGGTACACTATGTGTTTCCATCTGCTGGCTATTTGGGACTGAGTTCATCATAAGATGAAAACTTCACAATAACTATGTCCAGGAAAGGTGACTCAGAGAAAAGTAAACTTGAATCAGAGACCTAATTATTATCTAAAATTGAAATGTAAGCAGGTTTCTAAAAGGGCTTGTCAGTTGAGATAAAACATATAGCTTTGATTCAGAAGAAGATAAGACAGCATTGCAGGGATCTACAGAGCCATGGAATGATATGATCTGAGCACTGACAAAGGAAAGCTATTTTAGTGACAGTTGCTGGATGAAGCTGAGGGGTTCAATAACAGAAACAAAAGGTTATAAAGTAAGTGGCTGCAGTAGTCAAGGTAACAAAATTTGACATGCCCAGCAATTTACCTGTCATACTGAAGCATTGTATTTACCCATAAAAGAGAAAAAAAGAAAAAGAAAAAGAAAAAAAAAAAGAAAAAGTTGTGTGTGTGGGGGGAGAAAATCATAACCCAGTCACTCATGGGAACCTTCAACCTGTATGTGTCCGTTTAATTACTGATAAAAGCTTTAAAGCTGGTACAATCCTGGTCAGTCCTATAAAAAGCTTTTTATTCAGTGTTTGGTGAACTATTTCTAAAAGCCTGAATGCTATGAGAATTAATGATTCTTGAAAGAACTGGTTTGGATCTCATTTGATAGACAGAAAATCTATTCTGACTAAGAACTTGCATCCAGATAATCTTCTGTCACAGGTATTAAAGGATTGCCTCAAATACTAGGAATTGCCTATAAACACCCCTGCGTTATTCCTCAGCACTCTCCAGGCAGCTAACTAGAAGGATAGACAGAATAACCTTCATAATTGGTGGTGAATCCTTTTGATACCTTTTATTAAAAATAAAAAAAAATCCCTCCTCCCTCATAAGAAAACTGTAAACCAAATACAAAAGTTAATTCAGCTAGATGAGACACTTACTGTGCTTTCCATAACACCAAACCTACAGTGGATGCCTCTCTAATTAGTAGTATTTGATAATTGTACAACTTTTCAATATTCCCAAAAGAAGGAGCTTTGAACTAAGGCTATGGCTATCTTAGAAAAATACGAAACTGAGGGATTGGGTGAGCTTAGCAAACGCTTGATCTACTGGAGGCATAGTATTACTGTTTATAGTTGTCCTGAGCTCAATGTCTGTCTAAAGAATCATAGAATCATAGTATCATAGAATCACTAAGGTTGAAAAAGTCCTTTAAGATCATCGAGTCCAACCATCAACCCAGTACACATGCCCACTAAACCATGTCCCGAATAGAATCATAGAAGAGCCCCAAGGGTTTAGGGTTCAGGCCCCTCCAATAATTTGCTACAGAGTCATTTGAGAACAGTTTTAGTCAAGAAAAGAAAAAAGAAATGTACAAAAATTGAACGTTACCGATATTATAATCATTGTTTCTGCAGTATTGACCAGCAAAAGACTTACACAGACTGGTATGAAGGAATCCCAAACCCCCTTTCAATAAAACACCAGCTTTTAACTGCTTTTTTTGGAGTCAGACCTACATTCAAGAAGTTTGACTTTTCAAGAAATATTTTTGTTGAATATGCACCGATGGTACCTACAGATACATCATTTGCTTTCCGGAGATGAGCCAATATCCTGCTACCTCAGCTTATAAAAAGCCTTTCCCACTTTATCAGGTTGTTTCAGAGAAGTAGTGTTTCTTTCCCCAGTCACCACATGTTGGTCCAATACTCAATGTAATTCTCAATCTCCTCCTGTAAGTACCTACCATATTTGTACCAAAAGAGAGTTCCTGGACCATCAAGTTCTTGTGCCACCCTAAAGTGCTTCCTGTGCTATAGAAAAGAAGACATATGTACCTTCATGCCTGATGTTTATCCTCAGTCCTAAACTCTTTGCAACTCTGCAGCTCCTTCTCTGTCTTCTCCTTCCTTTACCTGTCATATCTTTATTGCTGTCACCTCTTATTGAGGTGACATAATAATAAAATTATTATATTTGTTATTATTCCTATTATTGTATTTTTATAATGCATTCCTAGCGCTGTATTTCTTTATAGTAAGGTCTGCTCTGCCACATACAGAAAATCCAGCAAAGTACAATATGGGTCCAGGAAAAAACACCACTGCACCTAGCATGAAAGCACCAAAAGTTTCTCAGGAGGAGTAACCCAGTGACAATATCAGGACATTGCTAACCATGCTTGCTGCTGAATACAAAAGGATTGGTAGAAAACTCTGCAGACGATTCAAGAAAGTGAAAATGATGTCCTTGAGGACCAGAAACAACAATTGCACTTGTGGAGTGGTACTGCAGACATTCATCTTTTACAGTTTGAAGCCAGAGGTGGTGCCCTCCTGTGTAATTCCAGGTCTCCTTCTCTGCATCCTCCAAAGAGGCACATCCAAACACAATTCCTTGGTCCACCCTGGTCACAGTGGGCATCAGCAATCCCAGGAGCTCATGCTCTGTTTTCTAGTTTGGGTAAGTATATCACTTTGCTATACATGTTTTTTGGGTATATGGGCCAATAACCAATAATGGTTATTGAGGTCTCTGACTGAACATTGCTGGAGCCCAGAACAGAGATGGGTTAAGCAGTATACATTTCAGTATGATCATAAATGGAACAGACAGGAACATAAATAAAGCTTTCAGATGTGAGTCCTTGTCTGCCAATATTGTCAGGGACCGTGATATGAAATCCTTTTCTGCATGAAATATTTGAAAGGACAGGGTGAGACTTCTTAAGAAGGTCATCAGTGGACAATTTGGTTTGTGAAGTAACTTTCCTTCAGAAAGCTTTGAACAGAATACATAGCAGATATGGTTGGTCCAAGGGAACAGATTAAATCTAGTCTTATCTACATGCCTTTGACTGGATACAGTGGGACCTTTCCACCAACTGCATGACCTACTGATCTGTTCCTACTACATTACTTGCTAATGCAGACATATTTTGTATTGCCATATTCTCTACACCAGGACTATGAGCAAGGAGTAATTCCACTAAGAAATTTGTGGGTTATTATTATTTCAATTTAATTATTATTTCCATTTTCCTGTAAAGACATGTATGTAGAATGATCAGTTTTACTTTTGATCATCATTCCTTTTAATTTTCATTCTTTTGTTGTAACTCTCATGCAAGCAGATAAGATTGGGATTGTAAATGTGATAGTAAATCTCTCTGAACAAGATTTGTTCATACCAGTATATAGATTTTGTCTTGCAATCTCACTGTCCCACTATTCACACAGTAGATACTTTGGCATCCTTCTTATTTTTGTATTTTTCCTCCTTTCTTTCTTCCCCTTGCTTTTTCTGATACTTCTCTCCTTTTATCATTACTAAAGCTAATACTGTTCATACTGTTGTAAGAAAATTATGATTTCTTTAAAATAACGATAGAAATAATGAAAACATTATTCACAAGGACTTTTATATTACGTATGGAAACATTCCCTGCCTGAGTAGTGTAATTGTAACCACCAAATTCAGTATTCAACGGAGAACTTTAATGTCACAAATGGCATTATAAAAATATTTAGTGAATGCAATATGATTGAAATCAACAGGCACTGAGAGAAAATGCCTATCAATAAAAGAATAGAATAAGAAACCGTGCACTTTCTTTACTTTAATATATTTATTTTATAGATTTCTATAGGTTAGACTCCTTTGTGACACTACAGAAAATTTATAAGCATTAATAAAGTTCCTGGAATTTTACTACTACTTCATTAAAAAAAAAAACCATGAACTGAGAATACTTTTGACCTGAACATATGCAAGCCATCAAGATATACTATAAGATGCAAAGATATATCAGTGTCAACAAAACCAGTTTTAACTAACGTGTCCAGCAAAATAACTCAAAACGATTTCGACACAAAAGGAATAGTCATTAGAAACTTGCCCTCATCCAACCTGATATATGAAGTTCTAAAGCAGAGGCCAGGAAGCTGTGCATGTACTGCACTGAAAATGAAGCAGGGCAAAACAGAAATCCTGCAGACCTGTGCCACAGATGAGGGCCCTTGTGAGGGATTCACACATCACCATATGAAGGAAAATACAAATGGTCCAGCCATGTCACAGATCTTTAAGACTGCAAAACCATTCTTGGTGTGCAGTGGGCATTAGCTTAAAAAGTCTTGTAACCGCTGTAATAGGTTTCAGACCGTGAGCATACTCTCTCTGCGAATCAATATGCGATTTCTAGATCTGGAGTTTTTTATTAGAATTTGCTCAGAAAATCAGTTCCTAGTGATTACATGAAGGACAGTGACAGTTGTTCCTGAGAGATAATGTATTCAGATACAATTTCAGAGGACCATGTTGAAATTCTTTGCTTCAGGCCAGGCAAAAAGTAATTTAGATGGGCAAATAACAGGGTATTTAAAGAAATTGAATAGCTCAAAAGGAAAAAAAAAATAAAATCATTAATATATGCACTACCTAACAGCAACTGAGCTACTAATGTTCTTAATTTGGAATTAAAGGTGAATTTTATAACTTTTCCTCAAAGTTTAGCACTAATTTATTACTCATCAAGCACTTCTGAAATACCACAAAGTCAGCTTGCAAAGGTGATCCAATTTCCTGAGGTGCTGGGCCAAGCCTATTATGTAGTGTCATCAGCATATAGATGACATCTGGTATCCAGGCTGGAAGTGCTTCTGCTACTATCACTGCTGTAAAATGTAGGTGTATGGAGGAGGAGAGAGAAAGACAACAGGCCCAAACCAAGCCCCAAAGAAGTTACTTTCAGACAACTTCCTATTTGCATGGTAAATCGGTTCAAGTTCATTTGATATTGTAATTGACAGTCTACTTCTTAGCAATCCTTCCAACCACTGAACATCCATTAATAGTTGGTGTAGAACAATTAGAGTCCAAAATGACTTTTTGGAAAATCTGCAAGGATCATTCCAGTATTCATGCAGAACTAATAAGAGATGGATTCTGAAAAACTTGAATGAAGTCCAATCAACTCGTTTATAAATACCTGAGTCTTGACTTTTGCTCACTCACCTGGCTCATGTTTAGCTTGAATAATACTAGGCTTGAAAACCTATCATTTCATCCAGTGATACTGGGCTCTGTGAGCCCATGTAAGTTAAAGACTCCCCAGCAATGAACAGAATAGCTGATGTAACTCAAGTGTGGAACTATTGGAGAAAGGCGTTGAGAGATTGAGGGCTGGATAGCAGCTGGCTCTTAAGGATACGCATCTGAAGAGGAAGAAAATAAAATATACCAGATGGCAGTGGAGACTCTACAGCAAGAGAGACAGAAAATGAATTTTGATGAGATGAGGGCTTATCACTGTTCAGTCCTCTCTATGACTGAAATAGAAACAATGTTTGTTTTCAGACAAATTCAAGATGCATAACTCAGCTTTTATGCAATCTGTAACTCTTTATAGGAAACATTAGTTACTGCAGACCCACATTTATTTCCACTATAGCTGATACATATTAGGTTCCAGGCTCTGCAAAGTAAGGCCTATGACTCTATTTAATATGCAGGTATAGCTGCATCTCCTTCATCCTTATCTTGGTGACAGGTCTCCAAAACAGTATCAGGGATCTGAACTAAGTTTCCTTAAATCTCATCTCCTGTAGGGCATGGTGCAGCCCTGTGCTGGATTACAAAGCACACTGCAATGCTCTGCAAGACACACCTCTAACAGACACATAAGGAAAGAAGCAGCTCTGAGTTTCAAGTTCAGAAAAAAGATCTTTACAAATCTGGATACAGGCATAAGCATAAGCATAAAACAAGTTGAGAGAAAACCAATTAATAGAAGCAGAGGGTAAAAATCCCCAAGCTGGTACCTACTTTTTAGATAGATATGGTGATACAGCAATTTTGCTGTTTATTTTTAGGCTATGTTTTGTAAAAAGTAATACTTGGGAGGTGGATTACTATAAAGACATCACAGAGATACTCAAGGTTTGGCACTTCATGTGTAAATCATCTTGATAGTAGTTGAACACATAAGGATGAAATCCTGCCTCACTCCAACCACTAGCAAAGCTCCTATTTCACTGCAGAGAAACTACATTTTAACTTGAATGTAAAATACTCACTTAATTATCTATAATTTTACTTGGTAATCGAGCTCCATGTTTCTAAATCAATCACCTAACATGTTTTCAATTAACACCTTTTCAGTTACGTAAAAACACTGTCAGTTGAATAATCATCAGGTTTGTTCTTTATTTTTGCAATGAAAGCAGACCTTCTAAAAGTAAGTGTTATGTTTTTCAGTCAGTAACAGACACAGAGACTTCATTTTATTGACACCAATTAACTTTTTAAATTAAAAAATGACAGTAATTTAGAGGTAATCCAACAAGTTTTCTTCCTTTTAACTCTTAATTTCCTAGAAGGTGTGCACTTATCACAAAAATGTCAAAAATGCGCTTGCAAAATATAACCAGAACTCTAAGGTGATGGGATCAACTCAATGTTTTTCTGGTTTTTAATGCATCAGATAAATCTGGGCTAACTGTTTTTGGGTCAAAACATTTAAAATACTGACAGCATTTCTTGTTGTTGTTATTGTCCTAGTTCTTTTTTAAAGAGAGCCTGGCTCAGTAGAAGGTATTGTAAGATCCAGATCCATATGGTCGTTTTTTTTGAAAACAGTTTATAAAGAACAATATACTCAGCAGTGCAAGCTGCTTTATAGGTTTTAGAAATGTTTTAATTTTAACAAATGTTATATAACTCAATGATAGTTCCAAAAGTGGCAGATAAGCAAATGAATTAAGGTTTGGATCTGCATATTTTGTGTATTTACTTCAACTTTTGAAATATCAACTGCCAGTCCTAATCTTATTAACCTTTTCAGAGTGCAAAATGCACAGGTTTTAAAATTTTTGCTTTGTGATTTTAATCCTTCCCTCCTTATTATAATCCAAACCAATCGAAATCTTCTAATCAGAAAAATGAACCAAACAAAGTTCTTGGAAACCTACAAACGTCAATGACTTAATTTGGTTTATGAGACATCCCCAGACCATCCCTGGAGTCAGGTTGCCCCTACTAAAAACATAACACTGTCAGGCTGGACTGCACTTATGTGTGGCTGCAGAACTGGTGTTGGCAACAGGGTTTTGGTTTCTATGATCATGGGAACCTATTTGCAGGTCAGGTGTTTGGGAGAGGTGGGATCCACCTTTCTAAGCAGGGTAAAGCTATTTTTTGCCAATAGAGTGTCTGACCTCATTAGGAGGGCTTTGAACTAAGAATAATGGGGGAGGGAGAGAGTAACCAGCAGTTCTATGAGAGAGTGACAGGCAGGATCATAGAATCATAGAATAGAATCATAGAATCATAGAATCATTAAGGTTGGAAAAGACCTCTAAGATCATCGAGTCCAACCATCAACCCAGTACAAATGCCCACTAAACCATGTCCCGAAGCACCTCATCCACACGTTTTTTGAACACATCCAGGGATGGTGACTCCACCACTTCCCTGGGCAGCCTGTTCCAATGCCTGACAACCCTTTCAGTGAAGAAATTTTTCCTAATATCCAATCTAAACCTTCCCCGGCACAACTTGAGGCCATTTCCTCTCGTCCTATCGCTTGTTACTTGGGAGAAGAGACCAACACCCGCCTCTCTACAGCCTCCTTTCAGATAGTTGTAGAGAGCGATAAGGTCTCCCCTCAGCCTCCTCTTCTCCAGGCTAAACAACCCCAGCTCCCTCAGCCGCTCCT
>JASVER010000088.1:3484808-3513086 GCA_030449065.1 Oceanodroma leucorhoa
CGAGACTTCTGCCAGCCGCTTGTAGAACGTTTCATCGACCTCTTCATCCTGGCTGGGTGGTCTATAACAGACACCCAGCAGGATATCCGCCTCGCCCGCCTTCCCCCTCATTCTAACCCATAAGCACTCAATCATAGAACATCCCAGGTTGTAAGGGACCTTGAAAGATCATCTGGTCCAACCTTTCATAGAAAAGGGAGCCTAGACGAGATTATCTAGCACCCTGTCTGATTGCATCTTGAAAATCTCAAGTGATGGGGACTCTACCATATTCCTGGGAAGGTTGTTCCAGTGAATGATTGTTCTCACTGTAAAATAAATTCTTTCTTATACCGAGATGAGCAAAGGGCATGGGGTAATATGATGGGATTGCTGAGCAAAGGGCATGGGGCGATATGGCAGGAAGAAATCACAAAACCAACAAAATGGGGCTTAAGCGAGGTCACCTCCAGGACTTGCATGTCATCAAGGAAGTGTCTACAAGGAACCATTTACCAAGAAATTCGCCAGACCCTCTCCAGCAACTCAACATGCTGGGGTGCTTGTCAAAGTGCCTGTACACTAATGCACGCAGTACGGGGAATAAGCACAGTAAGTTAAGAGATATGTGTGCAGTTGCAGGGCTGTGATCTTGTTGGGGTCACAGAGATGTGGTGGGATGGCTGCCATGACTGGAGTGTTGCAATGGAGGGATACAGGCTCATTGGGAAGGACAGAAAGGGAAGATAGGGAGGGGGAGTTGCCTTTTATGTGACAGAGCAGCTGGAGTGCATGGAGCTCTGCCTGGGGATGTATGAGGAGCCAACAAACAGCTTATGGGTGAGGATTAAAGAGAAGACAGGTAAGGGTAACTTTATAGTAGGTGTCTGCTATAGGCTACCTGACCAGGAAGAACAAATGAATCAGGCCCTCTACAGACAGATAGGAGCAGCCTCACATTCACAGACCCTCATCCTCATGGGGGACTTCAACCACACTGATATCTGCTGGAGGGACAACAGCAGTACATAAGCAACCCAGGAGGTTCTTGGAATCCATCAATGACAACTTCCTCCTCCAAGTGATAGAGGACCCAACAAGGAGCAGTGCTCTGCTGGACCTTATACACACCAACAAGGAAGGGTTTGTTGAGGATGTGAAGGCCAAAGGCAGTGTTGGCTGCAGTGACCATGAGATAGTGGTGTTCAGAATCATGAAGGCAGGAAGGAGGGTGAAAAGCAAGCTCATAACCCTGGACTTCAGGAGAGCAGACTTTGGCCTCTTCAAAGATCTACTTGGAAGAGTCCCATGGGATAAGGTCCTGGATGGAAGAGGGGTCAAGAAAAGCTAATTAATAATCAAGGATCACCTCCTCCAGGCTCAGGAGAGTTCCAGCCTAATGAACATGAAGTCAGACAAAAGTGTCAGGAGGGCTGCATGGATGAACAAGCTCCTGGCCAAAATAAAACACAAGAAGGAAGCATACAGAGGACAGAAGCAAGGACAGATAGCCTGGACAGAATACAGAAACATTGACCAAGCATCCAGCGATGAAGTTAGGAAAGCTAAAGCCCAAATGGAATTGAGTCTGGCCAGGGATGTCAATGAAAATAAGAAGGGATTCTATCAGCACATAGGCAACAAAAGGAAGACTAGGAAAAATGTGGACCCATTGCTCAGTGAGACTGGGGACCTAGTTACACAGGGCATGGAAAAGGATTAAATACTGAATGCCTTCTTTTCTTCAGTCTTTCTTAGCAAGACCGGCCTTTGGGAATCCCAGGTCCCAGAGATCAGGGGGAAAGACTGAAGCAAGGAAGACCTAACCTTCGTGGAAGACGATCAAGTCAGGGAATACTTAAGCAAACTGGACATACAGAAGTCCATGGGTGCTGATGGGATTATAGAGTCATCAAATGGTTTGGGTTGGAAGGGACCTTTTAAAGAACATCTAGTCCAACCCCCATGCTCTCGACAGGGACATCTTTCACTAGATCAGGTTGCTCAAAACCCCATCTAACCTGGTGCCTCGAACACTTCCGGAGATGGGACATTCACAGCTTCTCTGGGCAACCAGTTCTCCATTTTTATTTTAAGCCCCCTTCAAGTATTGAAAGGCCGCAACAAGGTCTCCCCAGAGCCTTCTCTTCTCCAGGCTAAACATCCCCAACTCTCTCAGCCTTTCTTCATAAGAGAGGTGTTCCAGCCCTCTGACCATTTTCGTAGCCTCTCTCTCAACCCACTTTAAAAGGACCATGTCTTTCTTGTACTTCGGACCCCAGAACTGGATGCAGCACTCCAGGTGGTATCTTACAAGAGCAGAGTAAAGGGAGAGAATCACCTCCCTTGACCTCTGGCCATGCTTTTTTTTATGCAGCCCAGGATACTATTGGCTTTCTGGGCTGCAAGCGCATGTTGTTGAAAAATACCATTTTTTTTCATCTATCAGTATCCCCAAGTCCTTCTCCACAGGCCTGCTTTCAATCATCAGCCAGTCTGTACTAATAATGGGGATTGCCCTGACCCAGGAGCAGGACCTTGCACTTGGCCTTGTTTTACTTCATGAGGTTTGCATGGGGCCACTCCTCAAGCCTGTTAATGTCCCTCTGGATGGCATCCCTTCCCTCTAGTGGATCAACCACATCACTCATCTTGGTGACATCTTGGTGTCCACTGATGCAGTCAGTCCATCATAGAAGGCCACTAGATTACTCAGGCGCAATTTGCCCTTGGTGAAGCCATGTTGGCTGCCTCTAATCACCTCCCTGTCTTCCATATATTTTGACATATCGTCCAGAAGGATCTGTTCCATGATCTTACTAGGCATGAAAGTGAGTCTCACTGGTTGGTAGTTCCCAGGGTCCTCCTTTTTACCCTTCTTAAAAATGGGTGTGATATTCCCTTTTCCCCAGTCACCAGGGACTTTGCCTGATTGCCATGGATTTTCAAATATGATGGAGAGTGGCTTAGCAACTACACCTGCCAGTTCCCTCAAAAGCCTTGAATGCATGCCATTGGGTCCCATGGACTTCTGTTTGAGACCATCTCAGATGGTCTTGAACCTGAATTTCTCCTATGATAGGAGGGACTTCATTCCCCTAGTCCTTTCCTTGTGGTTCAGGGACTTGAGAGATGTAAGAAGAGCAATTGTCAGCAGTAACTGAGACATAAGGATTGTTGAGTACCTCAGCCTTCTCCATGTCAGTTGTCACTAGATCTCCTGTCTTATTTTTCAGGGGGAGTGCAACCATGAGTGCTGAGGAAGCTGGCTGATATCATTGTGAGGTCAGTCTCAGTAATCTTTGCTCGCTCATGGCAACTGGGAGAAGTGCCCGAAGACTACAGGAAAGTAAATGTCACTCTCATCTTCAAGAAGGGCAATAAGGAGGACCCAGGGAACTACAAGCCGGTCAGCCTCACCTCAAACTCCTGGAAGGTGATGGAGTCGCTAATCCTGGAAACAATTTCTAGGCACAATAAGGACAATAAAATAATCAGAAGTAGCAAGAATGGATTCACCAAGATGAAGTCATGCTTGACCAGCTTAACAAACTCCTACAATGAAATTATTGGCCTGATAAATGAGGGAAGAGCAGTGGATATTGTCTACCTGGACTTCAGGAAGGCCTTTGACCCTGTCTCCTGTAAGGCCATGAGAGACAAGCTGTTATGTATGGGCTGCATGAGCAGACACTGAGGCGGACTGAAAACTGACTGAATGGTCAGGCCCAGAGAGTGGTGATCAGCAGCGCAAAGTGTAGTTGGAGGCCAGTAATGAACGTTGTAACCCAGGAGTCTATACTGGGTCCAGTCCTGTTCAACATCTTCACTAATCATCTGGATGATGGGGCAGAGTGTACCCTCAGCAAGTTTGCAGATGACACCAAACTGGGAGAAGTGAATGATACACCAGAGGGTCATGCTGCCATCCAGAGGTACCTCAACAGGCTGGAGAAATAGGGTGACAGGAACCTCATGAAGTCCAACAAGGGGCAGTGCAAAGTCCTGCACCTAAGGAGGAACAACCCCAGATACCAACATATGTTGGGAACCACGTAGCTGGAAAGCAGCTTGGCAGAAAGGGACCCGGGGGTCCGGGTGGACACCAAGTTGAACATGAGCCAGCAATGTGCCCTTGCAACAAAGAAGGCTAATGCTATCTTGGGCTGCATTAGGCAAACTACTGCCAGCAGGCTGAGGGAGGTGATCCTTCCCCTCAGCCCTGGTGAGGCCACACCTGGAGTGCTGTGTACCATTCTGAGCAACAGAGTTCAAGAGCGACATGGAGACTCATACAAAGGGCCACAGAAATGATGAAGGAACTTTCCTCCTATGAGGGAAGGCTGAGAGAGCTGGGATTGTTTAGACAAAAGAAGACTTAAGGGAGTTCTCATCAATGTGTTTAAATACCTGAAGGGAGAGTGGAAAGAAGATGGACCCAGGCTTGCTTTAGTGGTGCCCAGTGCCAGGGCCAGAGGCAATGGGCACACTGAAACACAGGAGGTTCCCTCTGAACATTAGGAAACACTTTTTACTGTGAGGGTGACTGAACACTGAAACAGGTGTCCCAGGGAGGTTGTGGAGTCTCCCACCTTGAAGATATTCAAAAGCTGTCTGGTCATGGTCCTAGGCAACAGGCTCTAGGTGGCTGTGCTGTAGCAGTGGGGTTGTACCAGATTAACTCCAGAGATCCCTTCCAACCTCAATCATTCTGCGATTCTCTGAGTCTGTGTGTATAGCTGTGATGACTCTCACTATGAAAAAATGGGGGATAAGCAAATTTTGAATTCCACATTTTGGAACAGTTATTTCAACCAGTTTTCTGCAAGAAATCTCAAAATTAAAATGCAATTTTCTATTCCTTTAAAGCTGTAATGTTATTTCATTCCAGTTTGCAGTTAAAAAAAGCCCTTCCTTTTTTTTGCCGTGTCTTAAAAATTCCAAGGTTTGTGACTGAGCCAGGTTAGACTGCTGGAGTATCCTCATAGTAGAAACCATCAGCTTAATACATCTGTGATCAGCAGATTTTTTTTCCCAATAGATCTCAGAGCTTCCTTAATCATTAACACAGTTTCTTCCAAGTTTTAGGCCCTTTCCATCATAGGTAGCAAGCTACGAAGTTGTCTACTGGTACAGGGGAGTGTGGGGATTCCAGATGTTAGAAGGAGCACCTGTTGTTTCAGGACTAAAAATCTGTCTTGAAACAATATAATTTCTCTGAACCATGTTTCACAGACAATTCCCTCCATGTTTCTGCTTTTAATTTTCTACATTTTAATTCATATTTGCAATGAAAAAATAAAGCAATGTGATTTTGATCTTCTGAGTTTATCTGTGAATCCAACTGAAAAAAACCTAAAAATAAATTATTTCAAGGGTATTCTACGAGCAGAAATCACTAAAATTCCATTTCTATAAAGGACTTTAACACATTCTTACAGTGAGAAGCTTGGAGTTGAATTATTGTTAAAGGTTAAATCCTTCTGGAAGCAACACTAAGCCATATCAAGCCAGAAATAAGCTATCTTTGTATCCTTTAGCACATTTTTCTAAGGCAACAACTTTTATATGATCACACTGTCTGTATCTCTCAGTCCTCCTCTAATAGGGCTGAAATCATCAACCAGCTTTCAAGTACATTGAAAATAACAGATGAGGTCTTAAAGAGACAAAATTTCTTCAGGTTTTATGAATGCTGTTAGTAAGAGATTGCCATTTCTTCAACCCTTACTACCCAATAAAGGGAGAAAAGCAGTTGTAATTTATCCCCTCACCTGCTCCAACAGTTAGCAGCCACCTGACCAATCTAAGAGCGTGCTCACTGTGAACCTTTAAATCAGTCAGAGCATATGCTACCTCTGACTGTCCTGGTTTCAGCTAGGATAGAGTTAATTCTCTTTCTAGTAGGTGGTGTGGCTGTGTTTTGGGTTTGGTATGTGATGAATATTGATGGCACATTGATGCTTTAGTTGTTGCTAAGTAGTGCTTACACTGATCAAGGGCTTTTCATCTTCCCATGCTCTGCAGGTGCACAAGAAGCTGGAATGGAGCATAGCCAGGGCAGCTAACCAGGCCAATGGGGTATTCCTTACCATATGATGTCATGATTAGTATATAAACTAGGAGGCGTGGTCTGGGAAGGGGGATTCGTGGCGAAGGGACAGGCAGGGCATTGGTCGGTGGGTGGTGAGCAGTTGCATTGTGCATCACCGGCTTTGTATATTCTATTATTGTTGTTGTTACTGTTATTATTACTATTGTTCTGCTTTATTTTATTTCAATTATTCAACTGTGTTTATCTCAACACAGTTGAGATAAAACCCATGAGTTTTCCCATTTTTGCCTTCCCGATTCTCTCCCCCATCCTACTGGAGAAGGGGGGTGAGCGAGCGGCTGTGTGGTGTTTAGTTGCTCTCTGGGGTTAAACCACAACACTGACCCAGGAAAATAAACAGGAGATTTGAGAAAGCAACAATATTTTGAGTATGGAGGCATAGAAGGAAGCTGAGAATAGGAGGATGGGGGTGAACACAGAGGGGGAAAGAATTAGTGCTAGAAACAATTCTGTGGACAACTAAGTGCCATTAATTCTAATTATCTCAGGATCAACTTGATTGTTTTTTTTTTTCTGTGTTTGTAATTCTTAATTGTCATTATTGTTCACCAATTCATTGTTTCGCTCTGTGCCTTTTTTAATGTGCTTTTATGATTGTAGTAACAAATATGTCAACTCATTGCAAAGGATTTTTTGTTATTATTTAAATAAGTATATAAGGTTTGGAGAGAGAAAAAAAAAAGAAGTCTGTTTCTCTGTTCCTGTGCAGGAGATGAAAAGGGAGGGAAAGAGAGAAAAAGAATATGTCTGATGTTTTCAAACTATGCTTTGCAGATGTATCTCTAAATCACTTAATCTTATTAAGTGCCTTGTTATACTCATTTTTTCCCCATAAAAAATCAGTGTCATGGCACCCCTGGTGCAAACCAGCTCCAAATCAAAGACTGACTGCTGAGCTGTGAATGCTGGGCTTTCATGAACAAAGCAGAGTTCTGTTTTCTTTCCTTCTAAAGGGAAAAGGGATGGATAACATTCACTTTATCTTCCTTTTACTGTTAGTTACCTCTGAGTTTACAGTGTGCATGGCATACACAAGTTAAGGCTTCTGAAAGAAACTTAATAGACATCAGCTGTGTAGTGGAAAACATTCTTACTTAATCTTGCAACATTGAGGAGAGAGAATCTCGGTTAATGTAAATTGGGAGAGATCCACTCTGAAAAAAAAAGCTACATTTATTCCATAGGATGAAATTCATGGCTGGAAGACTCTGCTCTACACGGGATTAACATTGCCTACAAAAACTTTTATCATTTCCTTCAGCAAGAGGAGAGTTAAACCAATGTTGAGCCCACCAATTTTATATTTCTCCATTTGGCCTTTAAAACCTCATATTATAGCTGACGTTCTCAGAAAAAATCTGTGTGCAGTGTCTGCTCTTCCTGTCTGTCCCAGAATTTTGTGTTGCTGTTTTTCAGTATGATATGAGGTCGTTCCTGTAGAAAGAGCAAAGTCCCTAATAGGTGACAGGGTGTCATGGAAGGAAGTGCATCAAACATTGCTTTAGCCACAACTGTGTTATAGCTATTCTGTCCCTCAGTGTGGTTTGTGCCCATCAGATAAAACGGGTTGGTGCATTTGCCACACAGAGGAAAATTACTGTTGAATCTGAATAGAGGAATGGGTTGGTATTTCAAGAAAATAATTTCAGAAAAGAGAATTAGTGGGAAAAGGGAATAATGGGAGAATACATAGTAGAATTTATCTGATTGCCATTCTGAGCTACAAAATGCTGAAAGCTATAAAAGCATTCTCCTGCTCCCTTTCTTGAGCTGGAGAACCAGAAAGGAGAAGTGTGAAAGGAGAATTTATCCTGCGGGGAAATAATCTACCTCCATTTTCATCAAAATCTTGACATAAATATACATAACTTCTTTTTATTTCAAAATGCCTAATGTTTATCTAGCAACAAAAAACTGTAGGACTTACTAAGCGAGTAAGTTTGCTGCTCTTCTCCAGGCCAGTCTCTTTCTCAGTGGTTTTACTGGGGGGAAGAGGCAGTAGTACTTTTTTCCAACTCTACCTGTGTATCAGGCATCACTGTCTGTTTCTTACAAAGAGAGATGGAGCAATTCACACCTCAAAGCTTTGTACTATTGCATTTAATAAGGATCAAGTTTCAAGGTTTTTCTTCCCTGTGATAAAAAGAATACCTGAGATTTTGGAGTATGTTGTAGTTTAACCCCAACCAGCAACTCAGCCCCACACAGCCGCTCGCTCACTCCCCCACCAATGGGATGGGGGAGAGAATCGGAAGGGCAAAAGTGAAAAAACTCGTGGGTTGAGATAAAGACAGTTTAATAGGGAAATCAAAAGCTGCGCATGCAAGCAAAGCAAAACAAGGAATTCATTCCCTCCTTCCCATCAGCAGGCAGGTGTTGAGTCATCTCCAGGAAAGCAGGGCTCCATCACGCGTAACGGTTACTGGGGAAGACAAACTCCATCACTCTAAAACGTTCCCTCTTCCTTCTTCTTCCCCCAGCTTTATATGCTGGGCATGACGTCATATGATATGGAATATGCCTTTGGTCCGTTGGGGTCAGCTGTCCCAACTGTGTCCCCTCCCAACTCCTTGTGCACCCCCAGCCTACTCGCTGGTGGGGTGGGGTGAGAGGCAGAAAAGGCCTTGACTCTGTGTAAGCACTGCTCAGCAGTAACAAAAACATCCCTGTGTTATCAACACTGTTTTCAGTACAAATCCAAAACACAGCCCCATACTAGCTACTATGAAGAAAATTAACTCTATCCCGGCTAAAACCAGCACAGAGCATAAGATTGTAATGTGGTCCCAGCTCAGATTCTACTTTAGTTGTATTTATAGCAACTATGAAGGCTATAGTAACCAAAGACTTTTTCAGCCTATCACCTGCTGTGTTTCTTCATTTTTTTCAGCAAATTTCCTCTCCATAAATACAGTGAGGGGAAATAAAAATAATCTAGTGCTCCAATCAGTTCTTAAAATTCTAACACTTATACATATACATTTATGAATGCTGTGCCCTTATATCTCTCACAAGTGTAATTTTCTGTTAAACATTTTAGATTCTTTTGACTGGTAATAATAGATTGCAACCCAGTGATTAGTCATATGGCTTATTATTATTATTATTTAAACAATATCCAACACTTTAAAGATACTTGCTTTTGGACTTGCTTCAGGATCAATGTGTGGGCTTAGAAACTATTCAGTGTCCCAGGTTATTAAAATCTTGACATCTTTAGAGGCCTTTCATCTCAGCTGTTAGATCCTTCTTGTGAACTTGTATGCATGAGTGGTTCCAATCCTCTGGGCCCTATGTACGCATTTGAAAAATCTTGGCTTCAAAGGACTTTTTATGAATCCATTGTAAGAAGAGGTGCTGTGTCTGGCACCATGCCATAGACAGTAGCACATCTTGATGCTAGCTTTGGTGTTCTTGTGAGCGTACTATTACTGTATGTACAAGCAGTTTTCACTGTTAACTGTGGTTTACTTGAAATTCCAGCACCTTAGGGTTTGGTGTGATTTGGATCAAACCTTCCAAGGAACAAAATACATATCTACATAGCTAAATGCATCTATGACTGTCGTGGTTTAGCCCCAGCCAGCAACTAAACACCACGCAGCCGCTCGCTCACCCCCCCACTCCGGTAGGATGGGGGAGAGGATCGGGAGGGCACACGGAGGAAAACCCGCGGGTTGAGATAAAAACAGTTTAATAATGGAAATAAAACAAAGTAGAACTGTGACAATAACAATGATAACAACAATAACAGAATATACAAAAACAGGCGATACACAATGCAACTGCTCACCCCACGTGTTCCGCACCAAAAACCCCGCGAACCGTGCGCCCCCACAGAGCGACCACCCTCGGTTTTTAAGCTGGGCATGATGTCACATGGTATAGAATACCCCATTGGCCAGCTGGGTCAACCACCCCGGCTATGCTCCCCCTCAGGTCCCCCTGCACCTTGAAGGGCGGGGGAGGCTGTCGGTGCACCTGGCAACAACCTAAACATCAATGGGCCATCAACATTCCTTTCACCGCCAAACCCAAAACACAGCACCCCCTCCAGCTACAGGAAAGAGAGTTAACTCTGTCCCAGCCGGAACCAGGACAATGACACACAGCGGTCTTTGGTCCTTAGTGAACAGAGGCAGTGGTTCATACACTACATAGAGCCAGATGCCTTCAGGGCAGATGGGCCACAGCCACATAACACTTGGCCCCAGATCTGTGTCATGTGCAGTGCCCCCCCCAATATTTTTTCCCCTGTGTGTCTCTCTGAAATAATGAGAAATCTGTATTTAGTTCCACTAGGCAGAGGTTTTCATAGCATGAGACGTGTATTGCTTGCCCCAACGCATGGCACATGAAGTTGTGTTGTTAAGAGTCAGTGCTCACCAGGTAATGTTAGAGGATGCTACAGAGCAGAAAAAAAAACTAGTGGAGTGCAGCCTTCATCCACTCTCTCCACTGAAAACTATATATATAGCAAACTCTCTTTTTAGTAACAGATGGATTTTGCATCATGAGGAATGGATTGATAGTGCTCCAAAAGAAAGTTTAGAAACAAATTAACATTTATGCAGTGTGGAAAATCAAGGGGTCAGGGTTTGGGTCTTAACTCAGAAGCCAAATTATTTGACAAGACAGGCCTACCTCAAGTTTCCTACAAGCCAGAAGACTGATTTTCAGCCAGGTTTATTTGTTAGACCAATATGTCCTCTTGAACTGGATTTTGTATATTCACTCCAAATACACTGAGTTCATACAAAGAGGGATTGAAAGTATTCTACTTTGGCCATTGCAAATATTTTATTTGCTCATAAAACCTTTCTAGGAGAGTTTTTGAGCTTTCCAGGGTTTTTTTTTTCTTTTACCACTTTCCTTTCTTTGTAAATATCTCTGATATCTGTGGATAAGAAGCACAGTATACATGTTAGATATTATAATAACTATTTCCATGAAAGATGTCTGTAGAATTTGTCTCTTCAGAAAAACAAGTTTTTGCTGTTTCTTTGACTTTAGTGTTTACAAATAAAACTGGGGCCTTCATGCTTTAATAATTACATGAAATAGGACAAAGTAGTGGAGGGATGTGAGGGCAAACCAATATGAATATATTTACCAGACAAATATCTTCCACCAAATCTTTAATCGACTTAATAATTTTATCAATTAATGAAGAACATTGGTTAGGTAAATCAATACAGTTATTGTTTAACAGTCCAGATTTCTTTTCTGGCTATGCCCAGATGTTGCTGGTATTAACATGCTGCTGATACTAGTTTTTCTTACAGAATTTGCATATTCTAAATTAAAAGAAGGGAAAATGTGTTAACATTTCTAGTGATGTATATGAATACTTTTTGTTCATGACTCATTCAGATATAGAAAAATGTCTAGTCTCCGTCTTTCTCTTAACCACACTTTAGACGTTTTCCTTAATCATACAGATTAATATGTTTCCTAGACTCTAGAATAAGGTCTTGGCTCTTCTTGAGTGTATCTTTTATTGCTGTTCAGTTGCAATTTAGGAACACAAATGCCAAATAAAAATAATAACTTTTTCACCCCATAAACAATGGCAGGTGTTCATCTGTATATGTGTGGAAATTATTAAGATAACTGCTAACTAAATAATGTTATTGTCAGCTTTGTGTTATGCGAGATTTCAGATGTTTCACATATAAAATGCAAACATATTTTTAAATATTACCCTAAGGTCTTTCTGCCAGCTTTATTACTTTTCTGGAGAGTCTTCTCTTTTTCTTTTACTTTCTTTTTTTTCCCCACACCTCGAATAGGGGATTTTACTCTTTGGGAGTTTTTTCTATTAACACACTAATTTGACAATATATTTTCAAATAAAAACTAGTTTTATTTCTTGCCTTTTGTTGTTATTGTCTGCAATAGGGATTTTTTTTGATGTATTTTCTGTCCCCAGCATTATTTGAAGCTGAGTGTAATATCAGATGGGACTTTCATTAATATATCATTTTATTGCACATCCTAGCCTGTCGAAGTGAGTAACTTTTGTCATTCACTTCAGTGAGGCCAAGGCTCCATCTAAGTTTATTAATGAAAATGTTAAAATAGGACCCGATCAAACAAAGACCATACCTCATCAAAACTTGACACACTGTTATTCATCATTACTCTATTTTATGGCCCTGTAGTTAGATCCCATCAATACGAAAGAGTAATTTTGCAAGTTTATTTTAATTAATGTTGAGAGTAAGATCTTTTGCTAGCTTTGTAATAACATCAAAAAGCAATCAGACTTGCCTGGCAAGATCTAGTGTTTATAAACCTATAGTGAAGCATCTTGAACATCCTCAGTCCTACAGGTGGCAGGGACAGGCACTTTTCCCTTATTCACAGTCAACAAAACAAACCTGTTTCACCAGGTATATTATGCACCTCTTCTGAAGGAGTAAAAGTCTTGCTGTGCTGTGTGAGCTCAGGAAGGAAGTGTTGAACAGAAGTCTTCAAAGGGCTGCCAGCAGAGTAGCATGGCCTTTCTTTGTCCCTCTAAAGAGGAGCAAATGAGATGGTAATGAGGTGTGTTAAATATAAACCACCCACTGCATCTCTACACAGAATCACTCTAAAAGTGACATATCCTTTCCATGTGATAGATTGGAAACCTCAGAGAACATTCAAAAAACATTAGCAAGGTTAAAAAAAGCAGTGACTAATACAGATTTTTTAAAAAGCAATGAAGCAGACATTTGTAATAGGTGCTTTGAAAAAAAAAAAAGTAGAAACAGAAAGAAAAAAAAAAGAAAGAAAGAAAAAAGTAGAAAGAAAGAAGAAACTCTAAGAAACTTCATTGTGTTAGTTAAAGACAAGGTGATTGCAAGTGCTCATGGATTAATTTGGTTTCCTACATCCAAGCAGAATATCCTAACCAGCAACATATAGACACAAGGTTTTTTTTCAGCTGTGCTTCCAAAGCAACTAAATCCCAGTATTTCAGTCAGAGCTAAGAATCCAAAAGCCTTCGAGGATCAGGGCTGTAACACATTAAAAGGATTTATCTCCTAAGCTTAAAACAGTCATGAACAAAACTCAGTGGGAAGAAAAAAAATTAATGAAATCTATGAATGATTAGGAAATGTTTAAGAATGATTTATTATGTTTTTTCTAATTGCCTGCAATTCCCAATTCTTCAGTCACCTAAAGGACTTTTGCTAAAATATCTGGGTCAAGAGAGGAAGTGAAAGTAGCAGTTAAACAATATCTGCCCTCCTCACATTTGCAATGGAAATTAATTACTTCATTTAAATAAATATAAAAAATAAGTTATAGAACACAGGCAATATAAAAGTAAAGAAAGTTCATCCATGAAAAATCTCTGTTTAACAGGGAACAGGAAAATGGAACACAGCTACTTAAAGCATGAAGGACAAATACAAAATAGTTGCAGATCCTATAAAATGATAAACTTTTTATTCATGATACAGACAAGAAATACAGTATCTTTTTAATCAGAAGACCTAAATAACTGTGCTCCCAGAAATACTAACATATCATTAAAGGAACTAGAAATGCAGGACATATCTATTCACATACATGATTGCAGATGACACAAAACTGTGAGGAGTAGCTGATATGCCAGGGGTCATGCTGCCATCCAGAGGGACCTCAACAGGCTGGAGAAATGGGCTGTCAGGAACCTCATGAAGTCCAACAAGAGGCAGTGCAAAGTCCTACACCTAAGGAGGAACAACCCCAAGCACCAACACATTTTGGGGACCACCTAGCTGGAAAGCAGCTTGGCAGAAAAGGACCTAGGGGTCCAGGTGGACACCAAGTTGAACATGAGCCGGCAAGGTGTCTATAAACAAAAAAGGCTAATGGTATCTTGGGCTGCATTAGGCAAACTATTACCTGCAGGTAGAGGGAGGTGATCCTTCCCCTCTACTCAGCACTGGTGAGACCACACCTGGAGTGCTGTGTACCATTCTGAGCAACCCAGTTCAAGAGAGAGACATGGACATACTGGAGAGAGTCCAGCAAAATGCCACAAAGATAAGGGACTGGGGCATCTCTCTTACACAGAAAGGCTAAGAGAGCTGGGACTGTTCAGTTTGGAAAAGAGAAGGCTCAGGGGGGGATCTTATCAATGTCTATAAATACCTGTAGGGAGGTTGTAAAGAGATCAGAATCTGGCTCTTTTCAGTGGCGCCCAGTGCCAGGACCAGAGGCAATGGGCACAAACTGAAACATAGGAGATTCCCTCTGAACATTAGGAAACACTTTTTTACTGTGAGGGTGACTGAGCAGGTTTCCCAGGGACGACTCCCACTTTGAAGATGTTCAAAAACTGTCTGGACATGGTCCTGGACACCTGGCTCTACATGATTTTGCTGTAGCAGGGTGGCTGGACCAGATTAACTCTGGAGGTCCCTTCCAACCTCAACCATTCTGTGATTCTTTGAGTCTGTGTTATCAAAGTAGTTTTCCTAAGCAGTTTGGGAAAATTTTACCTTGCAGAGATTGGTAAGAATGAAAAATTATACCAATGTTTTATAAAGAGTAAGTGGCTATCTCTATGCTTTTTAACATCACACGCATTCCAGACAAGATATTGAAAATGTTTAAACAGTGAAGAATTAGGCAAAACTAATGCCTATCATCAACAGGTTTATGAAGAATAGTTTCATCCTTAACCATTAAGCTTTCAAATTCACTATGTTGATACAATCGATTTCTGTAATGATTATTTTGACTTAGTCCCAGAAGATACTGATTTTAGCTGCTTAAAATGTAAAACCAGTGTAATACATAACAACTGGAGTAAAACTTACTATCTGATACCTTTCTAAAAGTAAACAGAAGAAACATGCAATGGTGATATTTTTGTTGACTATTTTGTAAGCCTTGGAATGCCACCATTTAATATGCCGATAAAACTTAGAGACAATACAGTTCTGATGTAAGTATTTCTTAGCAGGGTGTTGATAAATATGAAAGTAATCAGGATAAATCTGTAAGAGTGACTTGAGGTCTGAAAAATTTTCATAGATTCATAGAACAATAGAATGGTTTGTGTTGGAAGGGACCTGTAAAGATCAAGTAATCCATTCCCCCCCTACCATAGGCAGGGACATCTTTCACTAAATCAGGTTGCTCAAATCTAAATCTATTCTCTTTTAGTTTAAAATCATTGTCCTTTGCCTATTTACTACAGGCCTTAGCAAAAAGCCTCTCTCCATCTTTCTTACACTTCCAGGGATTAAACATCCACAACTTCTTTGGACAATCAGTTCTCCATCTTTATTTTAGGTCCCCTTTAAGTATTGAAAAGCTACAATAAGATCTCCCCAGAGCCTTCTCTTCTCCAGGCTGAACAACCCCAACTCTCTCAGCCTTTCTTCATAGGAGAGGTGTACCATTCCTCTGATTATTTTCGTGGCCCTCCTCTGGACCTGCTCTAACAGGTCCATGTCTTTCTTGTAGTTGGGACCCCAGAACTAGATGCAGCATTCCAGGTGGAGACTCACCAGAGCAGAGTAGAAGGGGAGAATTAGCTTCCTTGACCTCTGGCCATGCTTCTTTTTATGCAGCCCAGGATACTATTGGCTTTCTGGGCTGCAAGTGCACATTGCCAGCTCACGTCCAATTTTTCACCCACCAGTATCTATCCCCAAGTCTTTCTCTGCAGGGCTGCTCTAAATCCATTCATCCCCCAGCCTGTACTGGTACTGGAGTTTGTCCTGATCCAGGTGGAATACCTTCCACGTGGCCTTGTTATACTTCATGAAGTTCACATGGGCCCACTTCTCAAGCCTGTCAAGTCCCTCTGGATGGCATCCCTTCTCTCTAGCAATTCAACTGCACCACTTAGCTTGGTGTCTGCAGACTTTCTGAGGGTGCACTTAATTCTACTGTCTGTGTCATTGATGAAGATACTAAATAGTATTGGTCCCTGTATGGACCCTTGAGGGACACCACTCATTACTGGTTTCTATTTGGACACTGAGACATTGACTGTAACTCTTTGGATGTGGCCATCCTGCTACCTCCTCATCCACCTAACAGCCCATCCATCAAACCTATACTTCTCCAATTTAGAGATAAGAATGTTCTGGGGGACTGTATCAAAGGCCTTACAGAAGTCCACTTTCTTTGCAATAAGATAGTAAGGCTAGTCTATTTAGTTTATGCAACTCGCTAATGGTCTTTAAATATTTTGATGGAGAATAAATTTATATTATTAGAGGTAACTTTAATACAGCAAAAAAAAGCATACTCTATACAGGAAGACACAATGTACACACAGGAAATGCAGGAAATTCCACATAGGCATAAGAAAAACTCTTTTACTGTGAGGTTGGTCAAACACTGGAACAGGTTGCCCAGAGAGGTTGTGGAGTCTTCAACCCTGGAGATATATAGAACACAACAGGACATAGTCATATTTGGACATGCTCTAGCTGGCGCTGCTTGAGTAGCAGAGTTGAACTAGATCTCCAGAGGTGCCTTCCCACATCAGCTGCTCTGTGATTGTGTGGTTCTGTGACACATTTACATGGTGACTTCCATAGATTATGAAAGTCAATGATGTACTTCTTAAACAAATAGAGCTAAGCCATGAATCTTAACTTTGATGTGGAAATTATTGTTTGTTTTTGTGACTTTTATTGTGCAGATAATGCATGTGTCCATCCATCTCTAGGCTGGGTCATTGTTTAAGGCGCTCATTTGGCATTAAATACTATTACTGATTGTGAACAGATCATTAATATCATCCAATTAATAATATCTCCTTTGAAATCTTAAAGTAGTAATAATTGAAACTCCTAAACACTGAGGATGGGATTCTTATGAAGACATGAAGATGTCTGCATCTGGTCACCCTGAACTTCCTTTACAGTTAGCAGAAAAAAAAGTAAACAAGCTTGCGATATTAATCCCCTGGTTCATTTTAGAAGTTTACTTTAGGACAAGATGAATTACTGCTTAGAAGTGCCTCAAGAGACTCCAGGATGTGAACAACTTACATTGTAAAATCACCCTATTATCAACAGTACCAAGTGGAAACAGTGCCCTACTTCTCACTCTGCAAACCTGAGATTCAGAGAGAACATGAGAAATTGAGGTGCTGATCTCCAAAAGTGTTTACATACCACTTTCATGATCATGGTGAGTGTGTAGAGTTAGCCAAATAACCTTAAATCCCTAATCAAAATGTAACCAGGATTTTAGATAACAGAGCTATGTCCAATTCTTTCAATTATTGGAGGAAAGCTATAGAGAGTATCTTGCTCTATGTATGATGCATATATATAATCTGGCAATTGTTTGTTAGTGTGTATATTTACATTAAAAAGTTCCACTGGTAATGATTAATCCCTCATTTTTGTAGAGAGAAATCATATCTTGCCTTTCTCCTTTTGATCTCCCAGAGTACCCTTTCCCTTTTGCCCAAGAATAGTAAGAGTTGTGTAAAAGGAAGCCTAGTTCTCAGAGTTTGGGTTTCTGGTTGCTTTCCTCTTTATAGGTGATTATTTCTTTCCTTCATTAGATTCCCTCAGTAAAAGTAATGGTCTCCCTCACTATTCTAGTGGTTTCTGGCCTCCAATCTTGGGTTTGCATTAGACCACTGAATGGTTTCTGCTACCAGCCCTGTGGGAGTAGTAGAGCTGGCTATGTAGACTGCACCACAGGCAGTTAAGCAGTAACACAGAAGCAGCTGTGAATAGCTGCTGAACTGGCCAGCAATCAGACTTTTTCTTTCCAGGGCAGAGAGGAAGAAGTATCTCCTACAGTTCAAGATAAAGTGAGGGGTGGGGGATAGCAGTCAGATGAAGTTGCTTGCCTGCCTGCTTACTACAACACTCACTTTAAAAGCCTTTCTGAAGTTATATTTCTGACCATAATTCCCACCTATTTTATCTCTGCTTCTACTATATTTTGCATCTTTGACTTCTTCAGCTGGTGGACTATTTGCAAGGGACAAAAAGCATGACAGTTTGCAAGCATGGAATTCAGTATCAGAGTTTAATTACCTACTCTGCTATAAATTTACCATGGCATCTTGAGCAACTAACCTATAGATAGATTCACTGAAAGATTTGGATATTGCAATGCTTTACTTAAAGGCTCCTGAATTCCTGGGATGGAATTCTGAGTTAGGTGATTAGACTCCCTATCCTTTACATGAGGCCAGGGGGATGTCAAGGGAGAGAATAAAATTTCATAATAGCCAGTGCACTGTGTGGAATGCATAGATCATCAAAGTAACAAATAAAGAATGCTGATGACAAAGATGTGTATTAGATCCCAGCTTTCCCTGAGGCTTAAAATCAAACTTCAGGCTGTGGAAAGTCACCTGACATCTTTGCTTGGAATTTGCAGCTCTGAAACACACTGTCTAATTAGATATCTGAATCTTTCTTTCAGAAATGGAAACAAGGATCGTGCTTCTCTTTGAAAACACTGGCATGGCTAGGGAAGGAAAACAACCCTACATTTTTAATTTAACAATATCACCCTCACCGTGAATATGAGAGACCTGGGTTCGTCTCCTCTCTGTGAGGACTTTAACTCACCTCCCTCCCCATCTCCCAAGTAGCCAACTGCAATTCAAAGCTGCATGTAAGTGTAACAACAGATGTAGAATTAAGGAGAGGATGCATTTCTCTCGCTCCAACTGTAGGAAGTGTTAAAGATTCATAGGGTCAAAAATAAGAAAGAGCAAGCGTGACTTGATACGCGTGTGTCAAGAGGAAGGAGGAGGGGAAGAGAGCAGCAGAAATACAGAACTGGAGCTCATTCCAAAACTGTTTACATATTTCATCAGATGTGTCTAATGAAACATTTAATGAATCCCTACTGGATTGTAAGTGGACCATGTGGTTGTAGCTATGGTTAAACCCAATGGAGGATCAATTACTTTCATGAGTATTAACAAAGATGATAAAAATCAGTCCTGAAATCAAATATAGAGAAAAATAAAATAAAATAAAAAACAAACCAAAGCCTCATGTTGAAAAATACTTCATCTCCTTTCAAAATAATACATCTCTGTTTCAAATCCAAGCAACAGAATTTGAAAGGCTGTTTCTTCTTAAATGTCACTAAAAACCTGCAAAATTTTGTGGAAGGTTGAGGTCTCTGAAAGCTCGCTTTCTACATGTTCACATCCTCACAGTTTTGTCACTAAATTAATTGAACAATAATCTAGAGTGATTGGTCTGACTCTATGCCAGGGCTGCACATCCTGTCTCTCTTGAAATTTCTTTTTTCTTTTTCAGGATCCATAATCTTCTGCAACAAAGCACCATCAGCAAGAGCAGGAGGCCTTTCTTTCCTGAGCTCTTGGCACTACATCAGCCTGGTACCCCGAATGCAAGAAAATAGCAATGCTGAAGTAGGAGTGAGGCAGGAAAGACAGCTTGAGCCATGGGCAAAAGTAGGATGGAAAGAAGGCAGGCTGCTCTGGGCAAAAATCTTCACAAAAGCATTGTGTGAAAGAAGATGATTTCCTGAAGTGCTACTTAAGTTGGCAACTGCTGGTGTTAATGAATAGCACAGTAATAAATAGAAAAGACTAATGGCCAGAAGGAGGTTGTCTTCCTTAGACTCAGATCAATATGATGTAAGTCAAATACAAGATGTATATCCAGGAGACATACATTTGAGTCAAATAAAATACAGCCTGTGAACTCAGAAGATTCTAACATAGTTTTCAGCTGGGGGACTGGCACCAAATCCCTGGAAACTTTACACAGATTCCTTGGAAGAATATGACCTTATATGAATAGAATCCATCTTTGTAAGAGAGCCTGCTCTACGGAAAGACTTCATCCCCTTTACTATTTGAATGTAATGTTTTATGCCTTGTGACAAGTGCAAAACCACATCCACTGTATACAGGCCACTTATTTAAATCAAAGGTGTTAAAGTTAACACTGCATCATTTAACGAAAAGTGTTAAACAAAAAGGTTAACTAATCCTGAGTAGGTCATGGAGTTAATAACCTAAGAATACCCGCTGAATTAGCTTTCCAAATTTATCATGTCATCCCTTGAGTAAAATTTCAAAGTAAAGATAATGAGGCTATGCGGAAGAGTAACAGATGTGGGGTATTAGAAGCTAGCAAATTGCAAGCATTTCATGCACTCATAGAATTAAAGTATAAAGGGAATGTACCATCACACATACTGACTTCCAGATAGCTCTTCATTAAGACCAACAACTTAAGCTAGACTAACAATCATAAAATATGCTTTAAAAACAATGTCTTGTTGTGTACCTTAAAGAATACATGCTTATTTGAAGGAACTTAAATTATAAACAAGCTTACAAAGTGTTCAACATCAAGTAGAGAAGGCCTAGTTTTCATTTTGCCCTCCTTAGGTATGGAGTAGAGTTTTTCTCATAAAAAGCAGGTTAAAAATTCTGTGGGCCTAATTACAAAGTTTTGCATTTCTGAGCTAATATTTATATTGATGCAAACGATGTACAAGACTCTTACTTCTCAATTCTACCCTACTCTGCATTTCTTCTGCATACATTGCTACAGATATTCATGGCTGAAAAGCATCTGATGCTCAAAGCTTACAAACAAGAGAGGTTTTGGCAACTGGCAAAACTTTCATCACTTTTAATGAAACCAGAAGATGTAAATTAATGTAGAATGGAAATAGAAATGCTAACATTTATCATACCATTGTAGATTATAAGAGATTATAAAATTATAATCAGACTATAAATACTATAAACTTAAAGGAAAGACCTGGAAGAAAGAGCCGTTTGATTAGCATGAAAGGTCAAAAGCAATCAAAAGCAATCCCAAACATGAGCAGTATTTTGGATGTCACTATGGGCTGTCATAGAAGTCTGAGCACAGAATTAGGAATCTGGTCAATATTATTGAGCTCATTTTTCTCTTAATTTTCCTGCCACGAAAATGAGGGGGAAATATTAATGTATTTTGGTCCCAGTGACATTCTTTGGAATGGAACTCAAACACACATTCCCGTTAAGTGTCAGCAGAAAGTTAACAGCTATCAGTGAAAGCGTGGTAACTCACTGTACATTCATTCTTAACCCGCAGGAGATGTAAGTTTTCCTCTCTGGGCAAAGCTGAGTGAATTACCTGGTATTTGCAAAAGGTAAGAGCATACAAAAGGAGAATACCATGAGCCAAGTGGTAACTTGTTACTTTACAGTAACTTGCCTGTGTGCTTGAACCTTTAAATTACTGTTTGTTTTAAATACAGACAGAGACCTTCAGGTACTGAATTGTGAGGTGGGAAGGTGTGAAGACCAGAGTAAGAGAAACACATGTCAAGGAGCTAGGGGCACAAAGAAATGTCATACATATAGCAAAGATATGCAGATGCAAGAAGGTGCAGACAAATATTGCAATTTGGACTTGATGTGAAAGACAGACAGCTGTCAGGGACAGAACAAAAGGAGCAGATAAAAATACATCCTCAGTGACAAAGGGGAAAGATGGTTACAACTGGACAGATATTAAAAAAAAATGTTTTGTTTGCCTGCCTTATTAACTTTGTGTAATGTAAGTTTTTTGTATATTTAGTTAAAATCAACTTTTAGCCTTTTTGTTTTCTTTTTTTTCTGAAAAGGAAAACATCTGAAACAAACTTGTCCCCAACAGAAATGTATTCCCTGAACTGTCATGTATAAAAATATGATTGCTCTGAGAAAACACTCCAGGAATAAAACTGTAGCATGAAGAGTACACAGATAACTTATTTCTCTCATTTTCATATTTGTTTGCTATTAGTAAATAGCTTGCAGTCCTAGCAGTGCTTTCATTATGCTCATTTCTCTTATTTATCTCTTTGTCATGGAAATGAATTTTTCTATTGATTTTTCTAAAATCTAAGATTATTTGAATACTACTCAAGTCTTATTTAATATGAGAAGACCATTTCTTCTGACCTTACATGCTTTAATTGGAGTTCCTTACTGCTACTATCTACGTTCTGTCACGACACTGCCATTTCAACATGTATCTGATTTCTGCTTTTTTTTACTACATACTAAAATCTGAGCTCTCTGTGCAGCCTGTTTCATACAGAATGTTAAACGATGATTATCTAAGGCAGAATTATGCTTAGCAGTAAAAAAGCAGCAGCTCAGGTAAATCTGTGAACTATACTTTTTAGTCTTTTTGTCCTGTTCTGATTGGGAGATGAACATAAACTTCCATCTGTTTATATCAAATGTTCAGCTACTAGGCTGAATAATGTTGATGTTGGACATATTAAGCAAAGCTTGTCATAACTGCTGATTTACTCTAAAAATGGCTCATCTGGTTTTTGCTCTAACTTTCCAGTCATTTTATAGTTTCTAAGACTACCCTTGACAGATTCTCAAAAATTAAAAGAGGTGGTAACCCATGAGCAACAAATGGAATGGAAAAAGTCATAATCATAGGAATTAAAGTCAAATCAGTCCTCGGGAGAGTGTTTCTGTCCCAAATATCTAGGCTATTCCCTAAAATATTTTCCTAACCTGTTCTGAAGCCTTAAATTCTAAAGACTACAATATCTGCTCCAGTTGTCCCCTACTATAACCATTAGAAACTTTTCCCTCAAGTCCAATATTAATTTCTTTTAATATATCACTTCACATTGTTCTCACACCAGAAAGACTAGAAATGAAAAATAACTCATTCCTTTCATGTTTGCAGATGTTTTTATGGGTTTGAAGACTGCAACTATGTCTTTCTTCACTGTCTTCTGTCTAGATTAAATGGCCCTGAATTTTTCAACCTTACTATGTCCTCTAAACTTCTTAATATTCTTGCTAAGCTCCAGATTTTCTTTAACTGGTCCATATCTGTCTTGAGGCAACCTAAAAAAATAACTCATTTCTTGAGGGATTTGCATGGTACTTGGCAAACATCTGGGAAAATAGTACCTTGTTATTCTTTAATTGAAACTGTTATAATAGAAGACATCATGCATTATAGGAGAAAGATCAAATGCTAGCTAGTTATACAGGCATTACAGACTAGAATACATACTATCAATAAAGAAATTGTTATTGGAAGGTTATAAAGCACACCAGAAAATTGACATAGACAACCGAAATCTGTGACACAAAATCCTGTATCAGTGGCACAAAGTCCAGCTGGAGGTCAGTCACTAGTGGTGTACCCCAGAGGTCAATACTGCAGCCAATACTGTTTAACATCTCCCTTAATGACCTGTATGATGGGATGGAGTGCACCCTTGGCAAGTTCACAGAAGATACAAAACTAGGAGGCCTGATTTATAGACCAGATGGGTAGACAGGTTGGAGAAATGGGCAGGAGAGGAATCTCATGAAGTTCGGTGGGGGGAAATGCCAAGTCCAGCCCCTGGGGAGGAATAAACCATAGAATCGTAAAATCATAGCATCATAGAATAGTTTGGGTTGGAAGGGACCGTTAAAGGTCATCTAGTTCAACCTCCAAACAACAGGACAGGCTGGGATTTACCAGCTGGAAAACAGGTTGGCAGAGAAGGACCTGGGAGTCCTGGTGGACAACAAGCTGACCATGAGCCAGCAATGTGCTCTTGCGGCAAAGAAGGCCAACAGCCTCCTGGGCCGCATTAGGCAGAGCATTGTCAGCAAGTTTAGGGAGGTGATCCTTCCCCTCTGCTCAGCTCTGGTGAGACACATCTGGAGTGCCGTGTCCAGTGCTGGGCTGCCCAATACAAGAGAGATATGGACATCCTGGAGCAAGTCTAGCATGTGATTATTAAGGGACTGGAGCATCTGTCATGTGATGAGAGCTAAGAGAGTTGAGAATGTTCAGCCTTGAGAAGAGAAGGGTCAGGGAGGATCTCATCCATGTGTATAAATATCTGACAGGAGGTGTAAAGAAGACAGGCTCTTTCAGCAGCACCCACTCACAGGACAAAGAGGCAATGAGGATATCTTAAAACCCAGGAAATTCCATCTGAACACAAGAAAACACTTTTTTTCATGTGAGGGTGCTCAAACACTGGTACAGGTTAACCCAGAAATATTGTGAAGTCTCTATTCATTAAATATTTAAAACTTGACTGGTCCTGGTTAACCTGCTGTAGGTGAATCTGGTGTAAACAATTTCAAGAGGTCCCTTCCAACATAATGATTCTATGATTCTGTTAAATAGGACAAAAGAATCATTGTACTGAACATCCCTTCTCACAGAAGTCTGATAAATGGAAAGGAGTTTGGTGAAGGAAACAAGAGAAGCATTAAAAAAAATGGCAGTGGGGAAGGGTGGAAAGAGTAAATGAACCCCAGGGCAAAACTGTTGCCCAACAGAAGCTCCTTGGGGCTTTAGATTTAGCTTGAGACAATTTATTTTTAGGTCATCTACTCCTACAAGCTGAAATGCCCCAAATTAACAATCATCACCAACAACAATATTGCAAATAACAGTAACATGAGAGATAAATATAAACTTGATAAATTTTTGCTGCCTACAGCACTGTGTCCCTTTCACCTCCCAGATTATATCAGTAAGATAAAACTAAATGCCTCTAAATACTTTTTCAGGTCTTATCATTTTTTATAAACCAGACTTATTTCTTTCTATCCAAGATCCAAAGTGAGGCTGGTAAGACACACATAGATACATTTTTTTTTTACAGGAAGGAAGAAAAAAATAGTATAAATGATAGTGAAACACAAAAGAAGAAAAATAATTTGAGTAGAAAGACACAATTCCCAGAGTAAATTATATCAAGTCCAATGTTAGCAACTGTCATCACTTTGTTCTATGGAGTGTTAGTGGAGAAGAATAAATCTTTGGACCTCCATGACCGCACCAAAAGCTGATGAGCTTCTATGAAGTGAATGTGCCATGGCAGGATGAAATAGATGGTAAGCCACTCAAATCTACATGGGAGAAAGAAAAAAAAAAAAGGAAGGGAGAAGGAAGGAGAGAATACTGGAGGAAGCACTCACACTTAGGCAATCTCTTTGAAACTGAACAAAAGGGTTGAGTGAACTGCCTGAAATTCTGATGAAAAAAACGCAGGCATACTAACCCTTTTCCTGCAAAGTGAAAAACCACAGCTGATGTGGCCTAAAATGCAATAAACCCTATTTTTCTCTTGCTTTTACCATTCCCTATACTGTTCAGTTTCTTGCCTTTATGTAAAACACTGTAGCACCTTCTTTGAAATGGTGAAGGTGGAGAATGCTCCTCTATAGAGTCAGTCACAGAGTTACTTAAAAAATACATTACTTTCCACTTTATCATCTTAAAATGGAAGACATTTGGTATGGATATTATTTAGAAGACAGAAGTTAAGAAATACAAATAAAAAGGAGCCTGTTGTACACCCATACAAGAACTAGTGCAATTACATTTACTAATTCTTTCTGGGAAAGATTTGAATAAAAATGGTGATGAGGAAATGAAAATGTATTGTATTGTCTCGGTCTTGGATCACATATTTAGAAGTTTTGTCATGGCAAAAGCCTACAACAGAAAAGTATGTCATTTTTTAAATTCTTCTCCATTGACAGTGTCTCAGAATAGGAGTCTCATTTCTTTTTCATTATATTCTTAGGAAAACATTATATTCACTCACCACAACAATTGCTGCCTGAGCTGCTGGCCTGAGAACATATTGACCATGGGAAGCAAACTGTGGGTTTGTCCTTAGGAGTGCTTCTCTCAGCACAAAGTTGGGATGTACACTTGGAGCAGTGTAGGAGTTAAAAGCGAGTCCCACTGACTACTGTATTTTGGCAAAAATAACATATTTCTTTGGTCTGAAAATGCATGAAAATCAATTGAGGTGAGCAAAATCTTCACTAAAGCCAGCAGAACTGTAGAAATAATGAGCATGCTTTATTTTTAGAGATGAAAATATGCCACCTTAATGCAGTGCTCATTGACATTTCCACTTGATTATTTGCCTTTTATCTTGAAAAAATGAAGAGTTTTAACATGGGTGTTTATTAACATTAATGTTTTGTGACATAGCCATGTTTATCTCCTGCCATTTTTAATCTCACAATATCTCTTTGCAACTGTTATGATCTTGTGAGACACTGAACACAGAGCCCTCACCCAACTTGTTCTGCAGAATTCTGATGGCAGAAGGGTTCACTAAAAGGAAAATAAAGAAGGTAGATGAAGACAGTCAACATAAGACTTCACAAAGGTTCTATAACAATAGCAGGGAATATTTTATAAACACTTTTTCTGATTCTTATCTCTATAGTATATATACCATAAGACACCTCTTTCTTTGCACCTGACGAACAGAAATCTATATGAACTCATGAGATTCACAACCCTATTACTTACAGACTTAAGTAATTCAGAGAAGTGTTTAGTTCATATCCAGATATGTTGTTTTAATTTGAACAGTTCTGTACAGTGCAAATTTAACTGATAATATTAACTTTCCACTCTAGGACTGAGTCAAAAATTATTAAGCAAAATAAGCTTTCATGTCTACCTCCATGCACTCCTACTTTTAATGTATATATATACTAACATTTTAGGATTTGACATACTGCGTGGGCGAATGTGGAAGCTCCCGGATGGGACTGTGTGGAGTTTCGCGAGAAATGAAAAAGATTCAGGCGCAGTGAAACTGAGTCTGTTGCAAACATCTATACCCTTACCCCCCCCTAAAATCACTAACGTTCAGCAATATCCTTTGCCAGCAGCACCACTTACGGGGATTGACGGGGTGGTAACAGAACTGGAAGCTAAAGATTGCTGTAGTAGTTTAACCCGGCAGGTAGCGAGACGCCACACAGCCGCTCGCTCACTCCCCCCCCGCCCGCTGCCGTGGGACAGGGAAAGGATTAAAAAAAAAAATAAAAATAAAAATAAAAAAAAAATTTGTGGATTGAGATAAAGACCTTGAGTAGCAGATTGCCTGGCAACAACCCAAAACATCGGTGTGTTACAAGCATTCTTCTTGTGCTAAGTCCAAAATATAGCACTAGGAAGAAATTTGACTCTATCCCAGCCGAAACCAGGATGATTGCTCAGGAAAAACACATCGGATTAGCACCCGGTGGATCTCACCCTCTTTCTGACCTTGCTGGTTGAGTACAACCGAGCATGTTTATTTCTTTTTGTCTTCACACAAATCCCGAAAAGGAAGATTCCAATTGGAGCAGATGCCTGCAGATGCAGATTGAAACACCTGTGTGAAATATGCAGTGCTTAGTTCTGATTTTAGTAGGCCACATTTACTCAGCTACACCATCAGGCCTAAACCCATCCACACTGCAGCATAGAACTAGAAATATACCCATTGTCACCGCGACATCTCATAACGATGTGTACCCAGAAAGACCCAGAATGGCTGTGGTCCCGAGCCCAAATCAAATACAATGGAATTATGGGGACACATGCTGTCAAAGAAAAATTAAACTTAGCTACTGTAGTTATACATGGAGATGAGGTGTTCTTGAGAGATGAATGGAGTTGGAATGATTCTCTCTAGATGGCTAGACTTCAAGCCATTTCAGGACAGACAATACAAATCGGTTGCTGAGTAACTAATGAATCTAGTCACAATAAAGCAACTGAAATTAAAACGATTTACACTGACTCTTTCAGACCAGAAAATTACAATACCGAGTGTTACAAAATAACCAAACCAAATTTGGATTGCTGGCACAATTTTACCTTTACCAAACCCATAATCGTGTATTGTCTTTGGGGTTACAGAGRCACCGAATTGATATTTGAATTTATGATTGATATAACAACATCTGCACCAAATCCAAAGAAACCTCTGCCCTTGCAGATACCTGAAAGTGTGCCAACTCAACCTCCCAGTAGTCTAACTCCTTTCATGTTCAACACAGGCCCTTACATAATCAAATACACAGGTCAGCAACAAGTGCTGTTTAATCCATCATACTCTCTCAAACGAGTAGAAATGCTAATGCAAATTAATATTTCTACAATTAAACCGGCCTGTTCACCATTCCTAGACATATCCCATACAGGATGGTTAGCGTGGTTACATGGTCGAACCCTCGCCTCTCCAAGACGAACGAGGAGAGATGTGACCGGTATTCTAGGAACAGGATTGGGAATCTTAAACAGCATAGATGCTGAAGTGCTCATAAATAAACTGAGCACAACCACAGGTGAATTAAGCAAATTGGAACACCCATTGCAGTCCTCCCTAGTAGCACTGGGAACTAACCAATGGCTCTTGTCTGATGTATTACCTCAGTG
>JASVER010000088.1:3513570-3526746 GCA_030449065.1 Oceanodroma leucorhoa
CTGAAACTGTACTTGTATATATTGGAAAAGGGTGTGCTTGAATGAGAACCCTTTGCAATTTCTTATTCATAGATAATGTTACTATAGATATCAATAATCACTCAAATATTTGTGTTTGCAACTTTACTAGGATTGTAGGATGCGACTTTGTCTATTCAGCCCCTGTTACGTCTTATGAACTAGTACAATCGAATTATACTCTATTTCRAAATCTACTGCCTGTTCCTATAGGGATGAACCTTACCCTGGTGAAAAGGCTACTACAACATGAAGACCTGAAGCGGTTGTTGACTCGAGTTTGGGAAAATGGGCAAAAAACTCTGATTACTGTCCATCATGACGTGAAGAGAATACATCAAGTATTGGAGAGAATAGAGAAGGACGGAGAACACCACTGGTGGGACACTTTGTTCGGATGGTCACCGACCACAACAGGACTCTTCAACAAGATGCTTCACCCTGTTATTGTTTTACTAATATTTATAGCATTGTGTTTTATTTTGACAATTACTTTGTATATTAGACTTTGGGTTATGGTGAAATGTTTATTCCTATCCCCACAAGACACATATGTACTCGATAATCCTCATCCCAAAAACGTACGTGACACCCCCAATATCTTTCAAATATCGTGAAGCTTGAGTGACTATAGTCACGGGGTGGATTATGTGGCATAATTGCTGGAGGTAACTTAGAGATCTGATTTATATTAACGTTTTAAAGAAAGGAATAGCATTGACGAAGTTTTCAGAGTCCAGTGCAGCTGGCAGGTGAGGAATCCATTCCTTATCCTCGACCTTGTCTCTACGAAAGCCCTATAGGCTTGTAATCTTAGATGTTAGTACATCGGGGGAGCTTGGTGTGCTGACCCTGAGAGAAACAGTACRGAGGATGGAGYRGAGTGGAGACACYRCGGCCAGGCTCTGTGAGATAAAGGGGGCAAAACAGAGACTGAAGGACACCAAGGTATCGATAAGCTGCACCTTGTTTATCCTGAGTCGGCAATGTGTCAATTTCTTGATAAAATTCTGTCCTTTGGTGAACTTTCCTTCATTATAATACATTATAATACCAAAACACACCTCCATCCCAAAAGCTACCCGTCTCCGAGGTGAGACCCTGCTTCACTGAGCCTGCGCTCTGAATTTTTTCTGGTCTATACCTTTAAATCGAAGCGAGAAAGTTTTACACCAATCACAATAAAGRTATGTATGACTAGAGTCCCTCAAGCTCCACCTGAAAGATAACAAATAATATAAAAATAGCGCGCGAAAGAGCGAATGTTAGGAAAGATACCATTGCCGTGTACCACTCTAACTTCTGGGGTCAGTCGACGGGCTGAGCCTCTCTTCCCCCCCATCGGGACACCTTTGGGTAAGATTCGAACACTTGGTTATACCAAGTGCCTCCCCGGGAACTTAGAAATCTCTAGAGTCGCTTTACCTCTTTTAACGCGCTTCCAGCTAAGTAGTTCGTACTTATACTTAGGCATTTGCATGAGCTTTATTTGCAGTAATTCTATCACCGGCAATCCAAAAGAACCTRTGTATCTGTTGCTTTAATAAATTGCATTGTTCGTTAATCTAGTCATAATTTTTCTCATTGAACGTGACTAGGCTGAACAAGTGCACCAGCTACTTCAGCCTTTCACGCAACAGCATGTTTCCCATCTCAAACACTAATTCTGTTAGGAAGCATTAAACAGGACACTTCTGCTTTTGGAAGAAATGCATGTGAAATAAGTACATCAATAATGCAAATACTTAGGTACCGGCACTAACACTTTATTTCAAGAAGTAAACTTATTTAGAGATAGTACTTTCTAGTCCATAAGAATTAATTTTGGTCGATAGATTTATTTTTCCTAACCTGATATAATTTCCCTCTTGGTTTCTAAATTAAACTCCCGAAATTAGCATTTTTATAACGCACGTTGTTTGGCTTCTAGGAACCTAGACAGTCAAAAAAATCAAATCCAATGTAAAGCTCCAAATAATTAATGTGAACTGGTGCAAATGTCATGACACTGTGCACTGACAGACATATTTGAGTGAATCTTGGCGTGGCAGTTTGAAATGTTACTTTCCTTAGCCGTCCTCCTTTTACCTCTACCAAATACAGCCACTGTCCTGAAGTGGAGCCACAACAGGAGGAATGTGTCTGCCCTAATTAGTGATTAAATGTATTACCTTCTGCTTCCACTAATATAAGGAGCTATTTTTGCCTGCAGAAAATTCACTAGAACAAACCTGTTAGAGCATTAGCCACTTAATCAAACTCATCCATTGTTTCCACACAGAAATCCAGAGTTTCAGCCTTGTACCAGCCTCACTAGTCATAAGGTTACCAAAGACAGGCTCTGTCTTCCTCAGGCTCTGTCAGAGACCAGGAGAAAAGGTCTTGTCTACTCAAGGATCATCTACTGACAATGTCAGACACATGACATTGTGTGTAGAACCAGTTATCTTAAGTCTCTCTTAAATGTTGGGAGTAAAAATCTAACAGAAAGAGCACCTTTCAGAAATTCATGAAGAAAATAATTGCAAACAAATATTTCATTTGATATTTGGAAACAAAAATGTCTATTGAGCTTCTTGTAGTGAAGGTGTATATGTGCCATAATAAACAAAGCTGCATGCACAGTTTAGTATAGAAAGGACACTCTGCAGTTTCCTTATTGTCCCTCTAACCACTCAGTCTGGAGATTTCTGAAAAAAAATAATGTGGCAGGGTACATGTGCTGTGCCTTGCAGCCTGCACATAGACACAGATGGAAAAAAGGATTAGCAAGCCTGGAATTCCTTTTTTTGTTGGTTTTTTTTATTTTTTTTTTTTTTTTTTATTTAGCAAGGATATTTGTATTGTTTACAGGATAGTTACCTGTTATTCTTCTGCAAGAACTAACCAGATCAATGGAAACTCTAAAAGAGGGGAGGTAGACTACAGTTCACATAGTGAGCCCCAGAAGAAATTGAAAAGGGCATTTCCTAGAGTCCACAGGACATTACAGAGAAAGATGAAAAGAAAGGCATAGGATAGAGGCAGGAGCCTGAACTTCATGCAGGGAGACCTAGAGATTGCCTGAAGATGAGACAGCAGACAGCCAGACCACAAAGGGTACAGACAGACTTCCTGAGGACCAAAGGTAACTGAGAAGATGTTTCTGATACTCAGTAATCTTGGTCGATTATGGAAAAAGGCCAGAAGCAAGAACTTGCCTTCAACGACATAGTGACAAAAGGTGAATTTTCATTCACTTATTTTCAAGTATTTGTGGTTTATGATCAAATAAAATCTGGTTTGGTATTTTTTTTGAGGTGGGTGTATTTAAAACCCTTTCTGTCTTCTTGGGGAATAAAGAGAAGGTCTAGAAACTTCTGTCTCAAAGCTATGCTGCTGACTCGAGGCTGTAGCGAGGTGGGTGTTGGTCTCTTCTCACAAGTAACAAGCGATAGGACAAGAGGAAATGGCCTCAAGTTGTGCCAGGGGAGGTTTAGATTGGATATTAGGAAAAATTTCTTCACTGAAAGGGTTGTCAAGCATTGGAACAGGCTGCCCAGGGAAGTGGTGGAGTCACCATCCCTGGAGGTATTTAAAAGACATGTAGATGCGGTGCTTAGAGACATGGTTTAGTGGTTGGACTTGATGATCTTAAAGGTCTTTGCCAATCTAAACGATTCTATGGTTCTATATGAGTTTATTCTCCCTATATGCATAGTAATCTGGAAGATATTAATGATGGCATATGGCCCATTGTTCAGCACTGTAACAGAAATTTTCCCAGATTATGAATTTGCACCGAAGCATGACTCTACATCCTTACATGCTGAGTACAGTACTTGTTATTAATTCATTAATTTGTATAGGTCTGGAAGTATCTAGTGCTTTGCATAGCTGTTCAGAAAATCCAGCAGCATAATTGCCTTGCATGCAACTATTTATTTCCCTTTATTCTTATTTTCACAAGCGCAAGGTAACAATTTCAGTGTCTGCCTCAAAAAAAAAAAAAAATTTTGAGAAAAATATTTAGGCTTGTACACTTCCTTTTTTTTTTTCCTGATTAGATCTTACATGAAAGATGTCGTATGACTGACTTCAGAATAGGTCTGTTAAACATCTGGATTCATCGTCACTGCTGCAACACAGGAGGAGAGAACCTGTGTCTCTAACACTCCTATATTTTCCCAACAGCTTCTTATTCCAGCAAGTTTGGAATTTTTGGAAAAAAGACTACAAGCTTGACAGGTGAAAATTCTCAAGGAAATATCATAAAATAACGTATTCCCAAAGAATGAGTGAAACTTAACGGAAATTTTACATCAGTGTTTTTACAATTGTGAAAACAATCATGCAAAGCAATAATGTTTTACTTACAGGGGATACCAACAAGTATTCTAAGATTGTAAAACATGATTATTTCATTTTACAAATGAAGGAAAGTATTTTTCCTCTTTTTTCTGTCTACTGTCTGAGAATCTCCCTCCAGAAAGCCATTAAGTGTCACACACCTATTTATGTCAGAGGTTCTTCTAGAAGACAGATGTCCTAATTCTATCTGCTTTGTTGAGAAGTTGGAGACCAATTATAAAAGCCACCAAACTTTGACATACGATTGTATATAATAATTTTTATAGTTATAATTTTGACAAGAGTCTTTTTATTTTCATTTAGGCATTCCACCATGGATTGAAATTAATGATGTGAACATGGAAGTCTTTGAAACAAATGTGTCTGGAAGCAGATGTATTACTGATGAATACAAATAAAACTATTTTTCATAGGACTTCCCATCTGGAGAAGACAATTACTGCATGTTCTATATTATATCATCATCTACCATACGCAGAATTTGCAACAGGGTAGAGACACTATTAGCTCTTAACATTTCTTTGAGTTTGAGTGTATTATGATTTAAGAATCAGTTATGTCCCAATCCTGAAAATTGCTGCACTTATATTACATCCACAGAGTTACACTGAAATCTATGAACACCATAAAAATTACTCCCCAAATTAAAAGTCTTTAATTTTCATCTCTGGAGTTGTGAAATTCAAATGATAATTCCGAATGTAAAGAAGCTACATTTTCTAAACACCTCAGTAGTTTATGTTGTTCATGTCACTAAGTCACAGCAGACTTAACTAAAGCATTTTACTCTAACAGGCAGAGCAGACCAAACTGAGGTACTGCAGAGAATTGTAGAGAGTTGTCTTACTGTTGCTTAGCTTCATGACCGCTGGAAAGCAAACCAGGAATAGAGTTCTGCATTATCAGGATTGATAAATTCCTCTTGATTTATTAATTTTTATTATAAAATAACCTTTGGTTTGGTTTGGGGTTTTGTTTGTTGTGGGTGTTTTTTTTTTTTTATTTCCTGCAAAAACCATGTCATGGATATGGAGATAAAAGATTTCTTATCACCTGAATTAACTTCATGTAGAGATATTATCACACTGATGGCAAACTGCTGAAGATGAAAGATTACACATTGCTGAATTAGGTTTTCTACTCCAGTTCAGTAGATTGGATACTCAGGTGGTGTAAATTCATGTAGTTTTAGTAAAGCTAATGGTCAAATGTTCATTTGAAACTCTTGAGGATGCTACATGAATTTTTGTATCTTCTGTGTCTGTTAGCCAATATGTAACTGTTATATGCATTTAAACTAAGTATATCCTGCTGGCAGATTCTCCTTACTCACAGCTAAAGATCTTCAAACAAATTCACTTAAAAGAATAACAGCAGAAGATTTTACCATTTTGGAAAACTATTTAATTCTGGGTAATTCTAGAATCAAGCTGGTTTCTTTCTTTTCCTTCCTTCTTTGCTCCCTCCCTCCCTCCCATCCTCTCTTCCTCCTTCCCTTCCTTTCTCTCCTTCTCTTTCTCTCTCTTCCTGTCTCTCTTTCTCTTTCTCCTGAAACACCAGGATATCAATATGGTGTTAACTATGCTGTTAATGGTTATTTCAGTGGAATTACAAAGTAATTATTGTAGGACAAAGTATTTGCTTTGTGATTTTCCCACATTTTATGGATCCTTGGTCCTTTCTACTTCGCTGTACCAGGCAAAGGCTCTGTATCATTTCCCTCTTTGTGTGATGCTTCGGTTAATAATGTGTGATGTCTCAGTCAATAGAAAATTATTTTCTAGTTCCTTAGCAATTAAGTGTTTTGTATTTGCAGTACATTTAGACTTCACGCCCTCAACGTTAGCATCCAGTCTGAAGCCAAAGTCACTCTGATGACTATAAAGCACAATGTTGCATTAATGGATTTACTCTCTTCTGCAGTTGCTATTGCCAATAGTCTAAAACTGATATGGAAGAAATCTTTATTTCTAGGGGAAATAAAGAACTAACCAGAAAATCCCAAACTCTGATATAGAAATAACAGTGCTATCTTGGGAAATGTTGTCTCTGACCAATGCTACAATAATAAGCATATTATAATGGTACATTGAAGGATACAGAATGTCCCTGAAAGAATGGTGGGCTCACTAATTCCTCTGAATAATTCCCAATTAATAGATTAATTTTGCATTTAATGGACTTGAAGAGTCACCATAAAGATTCCAATGAGACATGAGGGACAAATACTATATACACTTCTTTTTAAAATGCAAAGAAGTAATGGGACATGTTATCTGTTCCACAGCTAACAAAAAGCTGCTCAATTAACAGAGGTGTGAAGATCATAAAAGGAGGAACGTGATAGTTAACCAGTAAATGAGACTAATAAACTATCCATTGAAATTGGCCATTTCTGCACATGACCTGTTTTCCTTTGTTTATTGTTATTTTAAGATATAGACATCTCTGATGAAAGGAAAATACGCAGCTGGAGAGAGGCTGTTTCATTTGGCTTTGGTTTCCTGTGTGGGTTTTAATCTACTAGGTTACAGTGTCTGAGTAAAGATTTATATGTGTGCATGTGTCAGAGAAAATGTGTCAGCCAATTTTACACATAGCCTCAGGACAGGTCCTATCCCAACTACTACTCCTTGAGATCTGTTCTGTTTGGAAGGTATTTTTTTTGTGGACACTAGTTAAAGTGAAGTTGCACAGTGATCTAACTGGTAAGCTATAAACTTTGAAATGAAGAACGACTAAACCTGTTCCAGATTTTCTATGGACTTAAGTGATCTCACACCTTTCTCAGACACATTTTCTTTCATTTTCTCTGAAGTTTGTTCCTCTGCTCTGTCATTCCTTTGTTGTCCTCTTCTTGGCATATGGATCCCTTCTGATTACACATGCCAGCCTCAAGTTTTCTCCATCAAGTTGCAATCTTCACTGTCACTTTCCAGGACTCATCCACTTTTCCAGTTCTTTCAACCACTCCCAAAGTTTCCATTTCATCTCTAATCTCTCCCACCTTGGAGACTTCAGTAATTTGTGACAATTCCTGCACTCTGATTCTTTGCTGCCTTTTAGCCTAACCAAATAATGTCTTTCTCTCTTTCATGCTACACAGGTTTGTGCACATGGTTTTCCTTAAATCTTGATTTGAGCTTCTAATGGAGAAATCATATTAACTCACACACTGTTTGTGATTAAGCTTACCTGGTATTTATATCGGATGATCGTGTTTATCCATAAAGGGCAAACTGTGTACGGGAGAAAGTCAATTTGACAAATTGCCTCTATTCACTTCCACTCTGTCTCCTGCGACATCCCTGTTCCATATTGATTCTTTGCTCACAGGTCAATTTCTTCACATGCTTCTTACTCTGTAGTAGTTTTATGCCACTGCTCTCTACCCAGAGGTCTTACTGCCTCTCAGCCGTGCTTTCAAATATTAAGACCTCCTTTAAAAAAAAACAAGAGGAAACAACAGATAAACTAGGCACAACAAGATCTGTGAGAACAGGCTATCATAAACAGCTTAGTGCACTTATAAATGCCATTGTGGCTGGTGATTTAATTTTGGCTTCCTTCTTCTCTGTTTTGACTCATGTACTGGCTTGCTCATACTCCCATCAAAATAGTATAGACAAGAACAGCAAGCACATCTGACATGAAATTGGTAAGATGTTTTTTTCTAGAGGGAAGTAATATTAACAGCTTTTGAAACAGATGATGAGCATGTAGATAGTCAAAACAGTACTTGCATTCTTCAGTAGCTTTTAACAAGAAATTCTTTCAGACCTTCACCTAAAGAAACCGTGAACAACTATGATGGAAGGTGTTTTGTGGGTCAGTGAGTGGCTAAAAAAGTCAGAAATAAAAAATAGTAAGTTTATGCCCAATTTTCACAGCAGGCATAGGCTTCTGGTTGCTGAGACGTAGGTCATTTAACAGATGTTATAGAGTCCTGAGTAAATGATCTGGAAAAGGAGGTAAATATTGATGTGATAAATTTTACAGATAATACGAATTTAGTGTTTTTTCTACTAATCATAGGGGGAAATCTTAAGAATAGCATTTTCCACTGTTGTAAGTTATTTTATTTTGGGAAAACTGTAAAGACGTTTACTGAAAATATGAACCTAACAAGAAGAGTCAGTTCTTCGGATAAACACAAAGCACTCTAACTTTTAAACATGTGGATTTAAAAACAAAATTGTGCCTCATTTTGGTACAGTAAGCTTCAAGATTGAGGATAAACAAGTTATTCTCACACTTCTTACCAAAAAGAACACTTGAAAATTTATTGGAATTTAGTTTAGAAAAGTGTCAAAATGCATTAAGTGGCAACCTCTCTCTCACCCACCTCTGGTTTCAACTTTCTTTAAGACTTTTCCTGTACTTTTTCTTGAAAAATATTAAATTACTATGATTTCTTGCTATGCATAGATTCTAAAATGCACAACAAAGTCGATTGATAATCTGATAGGTTTACATTGTTAAAAAATGTCAAGGCTGCATCTGTGTCACTTTGGATCTGTTTATATAAGTGGAGCTACCCTAGCAGGAACTGAACAAGAGAAGCCAGCTCTGTTCTTCAGAGCTGCACCTTGCCTACGTAGTTCTGCTTAGAAGCTCAATAGTTAGCCTCTGAATGCCTATGTGCTAATATTGTTACTGTGATTTTAGGAACCACAGACCAGTGTTGCTGTGTCCCATGTAGCTATCATCTATCTCAGCTAGCTCAAAGGCAAAGTGAGAATTTCTTACATGGCACAACACTGTGCTACATAAAAATGTTTACAGAGTCCCAGAACTCTGTTGAAAGAGCTGTCTTCATAGCTAGTTGTCTTCTTACTGCCTGGTAAAATGCAGCTCTGGTTCCTTAACAGGGTCTCTGGAAGTTACTGCACTCACAATTTACCTGAAGTATTGAATGAAAAATGACTGGGCATGACTGAAAACTAAGTAATTGAGATCCTTGTGATTAGGTGGCAGTTAAAGCTTATTTTCTTCTTCTTCTATTCTTTTTTAATGAAATGGCATTAATAGAAGAGGGGAACTTCAATGGTATAAGAGCTTTGTACTATCTCTCTGCCTCAGAATGACATACATGCAGAAAATGCCAGCCAGGGTGGCCCCCACCCTCTCCACTGGAGAGGAAGCCTCCTTAGGCTGACATTGTACATGGGACCAGATGGCAGTCTACGAGCAGAAGATTACTGGTCCTTAGAATTGAATGGCAGGTTTTATTCCCAGTGCCACAGTAGCTAAAGAGAGTTTTCAAAGGTCAATAAACAGAAGTCACATAACTTGTGACCTCATCTTGCCAATTAGGAGAAAAAACCCTTAAGGGTAATAAGCTTGGCCGGATAAATGTAGAATTCCAGGGCTAATGAGGATCATATTGTATAAACGGACAGCATTCCCTAATTTTAATTAGAAAGGAATAAACATATGGTATGTTTGGTCCCCATTTTTTGTTATGAGACATTTCAGTGATACAAGCTTATGATAACAGATGAAGGAAAAAGCAATGCTCTTCATTGGGCATATAGCCTTCCTGACATCTGCCAATGCTCTATAGCTGCAAAGTCATACACAAACCCAATTTCTGCATCATGCTAAACATTCTTTATATAATCAGTAAAAAAGTAAAGAATCAGAAGTGGCTACATTATATATAAAAATGACAAGGAAAATCAACCGTATGCTGTTTTAATGTTAACGGGCATGGAAAGGAATCTTCATATATGGAAATGTATATGCTTAGTGATAGAAGAAATAACCAGAATAAAAATTAAGGTTTACATAATGTTTAGCAGCTCATTTTGCAAATCTATAATGTATATTTTAAATAGAAATTTGTTAAATATGAATGATTCTTTAACACAAAACAGAATTTCACGTAGGACTATACAAGAAATTCCAGTGTACGCTGCATCCAGAATTTGTATCATTAACTTTTAAGAAAAGATCTGTAGAATAAAGCAAGATGTAATCAAAGCAACCTGAGCCCCTGATCTATTCCTTGTAAATAAGTTGTCTCCTTCCTCCAAGCTCTATGTAACTTTCAGAATTTGCCCTGTAGCTTTTGTGGCAGGTCAGTGTTTATCTTAATTGAAAGTATACTTATCAATGCTGAATTATCTTAACATCATCTTCTTTAGTCTTCTGTCTTCAGTAAAGGCTAGGCAGCAGCCCAGAAGCAGAAAACTGAGTGCTAAATTGACATTGTGGGGGAATCAGTGAAGTGCTGACAAACCTTCCTTGGAATTTTACAGAAGAAAAAGAGAAATGGTAACTTACTGTGATGGATTCATCATAACACCACCAGAGTGGTGTAATTTACAACCCAAATTCCAGGGAGCAGTGCATGGAACAGGCAAGCAGGAAGTAAGTGTGCAAAAGCCAGAAGCCTCTACTTTTGACTAAAATTAGTGAATGCATGTATGAGGGGTCTATTACTTGGAACAAATAATTCAAACAGTTAGTTACAGAAGCAAAGCAACAATATTTAGAACAGGTGATCCACCACTGTTCAAGTTTGCAGAAAGTTCTTTAGATTCCTTGGATATCTGAAGATCTGGATTCTTTCGTCATATTACATAGGTGAATAAACAAAGTAATTCACCCTCTACATCACCTGCCTCATGAAGTACTGCATCTATTACTCCCCTGCCTGTTTAAACCCTTAGCTACTCTCGCAGTTTTATTCAACCCATTCTATCATCAAGATTGTTCTTTTTCTTGTTAAGATTTCACATTGAGAATTTTTAGTTTTCTTATTATCCCTCTTTCTTTTTTCTTCTTTCTCCTTCAAAAGACAAATAATTAGTCTACCCTTTTCACTATCATCATATGTTCTACCTACTGATATTGTTGAGATATCACTGTGTTTATTTTAATTGGATGTTTGTAGACTTCTCATGATGCCTTATTGGATCTTGTTTTCCTTTTCCTGGCCCTATAATCTGTCATAGTACTTTATTGTCAGAAGTATGTAGTTGTCTATCTTACTTTTCAGTAATAAGATCCTAGAGCTCACATCTATACAAAAAATAAGAACTATAATGACCTGAAATGTAGATCTAAAACTCAGTCTTCTCACTGAGGAATCCCTACAGAAGAAAAGCCAGCATTTTTAGGCACTGCCAACTTGTTTTTGCATTAGGCAGAAGTAAATGTTATAACTTTTTAATACTAATTTCCTGACTCCTTCAAAATGACAAGAAAGTCTCTCTCTTTCTTTTTTTTTTTTTTTTTTTTGCCACTGTCTCAATTTTCACCAGATGCCATTGTTCACCCTTGTGAATTTGTTTTTTAGACACGCCAAGCTGCTGGCCGCTCTCCATACCCTTAACATCACTTTGTTCTCTCTCTGCCCAAGTGTCTAATTCCTCCTTGAAGTTGGTGAGAGATTGCTTCTAGGTATTCAGACTGAGTGTAGAAATACACTCAGATCTGCTTGCTGACCAAATATGTTTGCCATATATCTGGGTTTATCATTATGAGTTTTGAGCGTAATCTTACCTGTTACTTTTTCCATTTCTCTGACCATCTTTATAACTCTATGCTCAGTTCTTTCAGTAAAATGTCAAATCACCACTACATCAAGGTGTTTCATGTTCATATTTCTTCTTCCTTACTCACATCAGTAAGTAAGTCCTGTGGATAATTAATTTTCTGGCTTTAACCCTATACTGAAGTCATAATCAACAGAAGTTTTACTCTATGTTCATGTTAGACTTTCTGAATGCAAATGCAACACTGCACCAGCATAACAATTTCAAGAGGTACTTCACATTCTTGCATTATAGTATAGAGGTTATCCCATATCCTGTAGCACATGCAGACTATTCATGTGCTTTATTAAAATCTGTAAAAAATTAAAGGTATAGATGGAGCTTATTCCACCGTAACTGTATTATATAATTGGCCTATTTTTCCTAAACAAAACTGATTTTCTCCCACTATACTCTCTTCATAAATGGCAATATGTATATATTAAGTATTACATTTAATAGGCTGTAATAAGGAAGGAGATACCACACTGTCATGCTCATTACGTTTCCTTTTTCCAAAATGGGGCATGTTATTTCCTCACATTGTTGTGTTCTCTTAATTCTTCACATGAATGAAACAACTTTGCACAGTGCCTAAGTTAATCATCCATTCTTTACTAATTCACCATTACAACACCTCATGCTTTGTTGTTTTGGGTTTGTCTCCTAAATCTCTTCAAAATTTACATCTTCAGACAGTTCATGTAGCTGAAAATTGTATATTTGAAGTGTTGTAATGCTTGTCCATCTAATGTCATACAATTTGGGGAAGGAAGGGGGGTGGGAATGTGTGGAAAGAGAAGTCATTAGAGCAGAGCAGAGAATACTGAATTAAAGGCTACCTGATGACTGGAAGAAAGAGAGGAAGGAACATGGTGGGAAAGGACAAGAGGAAACATGTGAAAACCAGCTTAGTCATCACAGCTCCAGTGACTGGGGTAGCAAGGATGGAGAGCAGGGTGAGGAGAGTAGGACTGCTGCAGTTGTTTCACAAACCAGTTGCAACTTCGGCGATTAGTTTAATCAAACCAGCCTTGATTTCTTGTTTATCCAGCTCAGTTTTACTATGGAGTTTTTAAATGACTATTTTGTGGTCAAAGCATTTTCATTTTTTATTTATTGTTAGATTGTTTGGTATCCTCATAGAATCATAGAATCATTAAGGTTGGAAAAGACCTCTAAGATCATCGAGTCCAACCATCAACCCAGTACCCATGCCCACTAAACCATGTCCCGAAGCACCTCATCCACACGTTTTTTGAAC
>JASVER010000088.1:3528183-3570843 GCA_030449065.1 Oceanodroma leucorhoa
AACCTCTTCCTCTTCGATTATGGGGGGTTTACTCTGCTCCCCATCCCCATCTTCCAGCTCAGGTGGGTGAATACTTTGAGGATCACCGGTCTGACTACTAAAGACTGAGGCAAAGAAGGCATTAAGCACCTCAGCTTTTTCCTCATCCTYGGTGGCAATGTTCCCCCCGGCATCCAATAAGGGAGGGAGATTCTCCTTGRCMCTCTTYTTGTCRTTRACRTATTTGTAAAAACATTTTTTGTTGTCCCTGACAACAGTGCAACAATGCTCTTTTAAAATGCTCCTAGAATAGTAATATTTCTGCATGGATGCATGTTTTCTATCAAGTCAAACAAAAATTGTCTTTGACAATTGTGTTTTACTAGATGTTTGGTTATACTTTTGGCTTTATTATATTTCTCATAACAGAGTGATTAAAGGTATAGTCTTGTTCTCAGTTATTAAGTGCTCAAACCATTCTGTACTTCTGGTCCTGTTTCCACAAATTTGACTATTTAATCATACGACTATTTGTATTTTCCCAGAATTTATTTGAGAGTCTTTAAAATAATGTTTACTTTTGTGTTTGTGTTGCAGGGAGGATGTTGTAAAATAGTCAGTTGTAAGGTGCCACATGTTCACTGTTCTTCAAATTCTCTAACCTGTGAGATCCAACAATCTCCTCGCTTAACTCCCAAAGTCATGAGAGCACACAGTTCCTCTCATGCGCTGAAACCATTACTCTCACATAGCATTCCTACTGCATTGATTGATAGAAAAATAATAACAAGAAAGCAAATGAGAAGTGAAGACATTGTTGGTTAAGTCACTGAACTCATTGATTGAATAATCAGATTGATTGCAGGTGAAATGCATGAAAATCTCCTCAAATTCATAGTGCCAATTCTCCTAACACTGTGTAAGAAAAAAAAATACTACTCACTAAAAAATTGTCAGATGAATAAAAATTAACTGACTTCATAAAAGAGAAATTGTATTTGATGCCAAAAATGTATATTGGCACATGCTATGGGAAAAGACAAAGAAAGTACCCCATCACATCTGGCATGCCAGCAGGTAGGTACAGTTTGAAAATGCTAGTAGGGAATAAACCTGCAGTAGAAAAATCAGTAGCAAAGCATACTAACAGAGTTTGCAGGTTTCAATGTCATTCTGGTGTATGGATGCAGACACAGCATTGTCAGTGCTGTGGGAGATCATGAACACAACGCACCTCTCTGCTAAAATGGAGCCAGGAGATAAAGATGAAATGCTATGAAAAGACGACTGACTGATGCAGGATCAGACAGGGTGTGATGACAGGCGACTGAAAAGCTACAGTCTGACTATTAGAATGCAAAGCTGTATATACCATGCATATGTGTTATAGAGAATAAAAAGCCTTATGAAATCTCTGTTAACTTCTGCTGGTGCATTTCCAATGTGTGAAAAGCCTTGGAGAAAGATAGAAATGACCTTAATTGCTTCAATATGTTGTCTTCATCACCTGTCCCCTTCAAATGGTTGGTTACGAGTGAAGAAAGATTCATACAAAATAATGGGAGTGAGAAGGCTTGTGCATCTTCATCAGAAAGGAAAACAAGAAATAACTTAAATCATGGTCATTGTTGCCATTAGAAGAAATATTCCCATACAGAAAATAAGTGTTTGCAATACGGCTTGCATGTATAAAGTTTTGTCAGTATGTTTAAAGTCACTGAGCTGCTTTGGAGGACAGTGTTTTTAGAAATATACTATATACTATTCAAAAATGCCTTCATTGAATTTGCACTACTACAGTTTTGATGTGTATAGCAAGAAAGGGATGGAGGTAAACATATTTGACTTGTTGTTCAAACATTATAGCATAAAAATGGCAACTGCACAAGAAAGAGATCTTCAACCTGCTGGTAGCATAGAATGAAAAACTCTCAGTCAACTCAGTTATGTTCAGTTTTCAAAGGAAGGACCACAAAGGACCTGAGAACAAACTATGTAAAAAAAAATTTCAGCTGCTCATATTCATCATCTTGTCAGTACTTCCAGACACCAGAGGAAGAGAAATACATGCCTCTCAAGAACACAGCAATAGCAACTGGAACTTAAAAGAGGTAGAATAATGTCAAGAAAACAAAAAAACTTTCTAAAAAACACTTTGAAGTACTTTATTTTAGCCAGAAGGCCAGAGCTGCTGTAGCAATCCACTGGCATGAGTGTCGTGGTTTAACCCCGGTGGGCAGCTAAGCACCACACAGCCACTCGCTCATCCCCCTGTTGTGGGATGGGGGAGAGAATTTGAAGGGTAAAAGTGAGAAAACTCATGGGTTGAGATAAAGACAGTGTAATAGCTACATGCACAATCAAAGCAAAACAAGGAATTCATTCCCTACTTCCCATCGGCAGTTCAACCATCTCCAGGAAAGCAGGGCTCCATCACGCGTAACGGTTACTTGGGAAGCCAAAACGCCATCCCTCCGAACATCCCCCTCTTCCTTCTTCCCCCAGCTTTATGTGCTGAGCATGACGCCATATGGTGTAGGACATCCCTTTGGTCAGTTGGGGTCAGCTGTCCCAGCTGTGTCCCCTCCCAACTTCTTGTGCACCCCCAGCCTACTCGCTGGTGGGATGGGGTGAGAAGCAGAAAAGACCTTGACTCTGTGTAAGCACTGCTCAGCAGTAATTAGAACATCCCTGTGTTATCAACACTGTTTTCAGCACAAATCCAGAACACAGCCCCATACTAGCTACTGTGAAGAAAATTAACTCTATCCCAACCAAAACCAGTACAATGGATGAGGACAAAAATGAAGATCTGGTGAGTCAATCTCATGTGAATGAGAAAATGTAGATCACACAGTAAAAGACAATGAAAATACTCAGCGTCATTTACAGATGTTGAAACAAAAGATATATTTTTTTAAGAAAATATGTCTTATAGACTGCTATTCATATAGTATCAATACAATCATTACAGAAAGAGAATACTGTGTTTCACCAAATATGGTGCTGTTTGCAGGGATAATTGCATCACTGATGCTTTCTGACTTTCTGACTTTTTTATCTTTAAAGGTCTCCATCTATTTCACCCTGAAGAGAGGAAAGTAACTTCTTCATTCTCCTCTTCTTATTAGATCCTGCAGAGCAGGATCTGGGTCCTAAAAACCTTATTTAAGCTAGAATCCTTATTAGAAATTTCATTGTTTTTCTTTCTTCATTAAATATTTATATTCAGAGCACATGCAATGTGTCAACAGAAATTAGTACAAAAATACAGTTACCATGTTTTGTTAGAAAATATAACCAAAGCATGAAAATGTTGTGATACTCTTTGATCAGGTGATAGAACAACTGATAAAAGCAATTACACACTTCAAATATTTCAAAGTTTTTGACACAGCATTATGTAATACCTTACTGTGCGAAGGCATGCAATGTATATAATCAATTGGTCATATGCTTTAGTTAGGCAAAACCTGATGTATTCAAAGTTAGCAAATGGCCTGTAAAGGGGAAGAAATCAGTGCTAGGATTTGACAGCTGGGAACACTGAGAATTCTTCAGGATCTGATACTATTCAATGTTTTAATTAATAATCATATTGTGTGTATTTAGATGATCATGTAAGATCTTTGCTAGTATGTTTTGTAGATCAATGGAAGCACTAAACAACAAGAAGAGAGTGGTGTTACACAATGCTCCAAATATCCTGGGTACAAGGTAATAATTCAGCAAAATAAGTTTCAGTACAGCATTGACAGTGCAAGTTGTTACACATGGGGAGAGGTGCAGACCTCAGCAGCAGAATGAGAGATTTCTTCCTAGAAAACAGCGACTTGAGAAAAAACTATTATCAGAGACAACAGTGTCAGTGTGGAAGCTCAATATAATGTTTGGTGAATGTGGTCACTGGATACATAAAGGAATAGCAAGAAGAGAACCAGATCACCTCTGTACACAGCATTCGTAAGAATTTGGAGAATTCATCCTGTTCGAGGTCTGCACTTCATGGAAGATATGAATTTAATGAAGAGAATTCAGAGGACTCCAAAAATGACCCAGATGTACTAGAAACCAATCTTTAAAGTAGGATGCTTACGGAATTCAATCTACTAGTTTAATGAAGAGAAAACGAAGTTACTTGATCATGCTGCATAGATACTTAACCATAGAAATGTTATTTGATAGAAGAGAGTGTTGCAGAAGAAGGCTAAGGAGGTCCAGTGCCTGGGAACTGAAGTTAGACTTACTCAGCCTTGAAATAAGATGCAGTAAGATGCACTGGTGAAGCTAATTAACCATTGGAACAACCTGCCAGAAGAAGCTATGGACTTGCTATCGTTCGGAGTCTTTAAAAACAGATTAGATAGTTCTCTGAGAAACATATTTTAATCCAGTTTCTGGAAAAAAATCTGCAGCCTGTACAGACAGAGCACAGGGGCAGATGGTCCCTTCAAAAGGGATTGCTGGTCCCTTCTGTTCTCAGTGTCCTTGAGCGAGAAAAATGAATCTTTTATTGCCGTCTTTTTCAGAGCAGCACTCAGAGTCAGCATTTCTAGGATTAGTGAGCTGGAGTATGCTCCCTCGGCAGAGCTGTGTTTTCCAGCCTCATGCAGTGTGTAAACAGCAGGCAATAAAGTTGCCTGGTTGCTCCCAGAAGACCATGTTTTGCCTGCAGAACCTACATATTGGGGGATGACGCAAAAAAAAGTAAGAGACAATTTGATTCCTAAGTCAAGGCCTCTGCTGGGAGAAAAAACAACTTCTACTTTAAAAAAAACCAACAAACTTCTAGAATGGCACATCTTTTATGCAGAATACATCAAGTCTCTGCACTATGGAACTCTAAGAAAACCATTTTTCCAAATAGAAACATATTTTGATTGGTTGTGTCTACATATGTTTCAGTTTCCAGATAGTCTTGGTTTACAATTTATTGTATACCAAAGAAGCTACAACAAATTTAGTTAGAGGTTATAAATCTCAAATATGCAAATACTCCAATACTTTATTGACTCTTCTTTCAATTATTAATTATTATTAATTGAGATATTTGATTTTCTACTAAATCCTCCATTTAAATTCCTTTTTTTTGTTTTTATATTGAATTGCCATGAGCTAAAGGGACTCCTGCAGTTCTTCTTCCAGGATTGTGTGTGCTTTCTATCAGATTTTGTTCATCAGCACTGGCAGCATGTTAATTAAGTTAGCTGTGAATGACCCCCTACTATTTTACTGGGATTTCTAGTAGTAAAATAAAATAAGGACGAAAAGAATAGATAAAATATTGCTTTTGCAGCCAACAGAGAATGGGAGAGTTCTTCTCCCATGTTACTCCTTTCAGTGATAGTCTCTCTGTAGATAATCCCCATATTGTAAATTTCTGATGTCAGGCAGTGACGTCAGTTGGAAGGGGATGACATAAAGCAATACCACCTCATACAGACACAAAACCTCCTAAACATTGCAAAGTAACCCACTGGTCTGTGATACTTTCTGTACTCATCAAATGAAATTTCCTCTCTGAAGAAGCCTGAAGAACAACTGTTAATGGAAGGGTAGAAGAAATTGTGTTGCTATATACTCCTGCCTTTCAGTTATTACTATAATTACTAAATCTTTATTTGCACATGGTGCAACAATGGTCTATAGCACAAAATGGAATCAAAGTCTCATCATTGTGGGTTAAGGATATACACAAAAAAGAAACCACAACCTCAAGGACAAAAAAAAAAATCCAAGGAATTTTTTTAGAATATTTTAGAAAGCATCTCCCCTCTGCAATGCGTATCATCACATGTACTGAATTCCATCACATGTAGAGAATTCTAAACAATATCATCATTCTGCATTATGTTCCCTGATGTTAGATTTTTCCCTTTATTCTATTGAAAACCTCCCTAAGGTTTTCTTTTTTAAGTGATCTTGCATTTCTTTAGTTACATTTCTTCTGTACATGTTTAGAAACATGTACCATCTTGTGAGATGCTGTGATCTGTTGGAACGCCTAACTGGAAACCTTGGGAATTCACATTTTTTCATAAAATGGCAAGCTAAAATATCTGTGATTCAAAGATACAAATGTAAGTTGTTGTAGACAAGAACTAGTAAAACTTTATAGCAAGAGAAACCACATTTCTATATCTTAATGTTACTACGAACTGATACTCTTGAAAAGTCTTACAGTCTGCAGGAGAAATTCCAGCACCACTGAGTTAATCACCACCCTCCCCCTCCCCCTTTGAGTCACTGGGAGTAGAATTTCACCTGTAAACCCAATTCACCTGTCATTTACCCTACTTTTAAACTGATACAGAAATGTCCTTGGCATTGCTACTAGTAATTCATCCTAAAGGTACATGAAGTCATTTGGGTTTTCTTTTTGTTTGTTTGTTTTGTTTTCCAGGATCCTGAGGAATACAGAAGCAGTTCAGCCCACTACTTTTTCCATTCACAAGTCTCTCAGGCAACAAGAAATAGCAAAAAAAAAGCTGAATGTGAAAAGTAGCAACTAATTCTCACATTGCTATTCTGAAAACCTGTTAATTGCTGCACAAAGCTCAGTTGTCTCACCTTATTTTTCCATGAAGACCTGACAGCAGATAGCAGGTTTTAGTAAATGAATTGTATTATATTAATTGGAACACTAGGAGTACAACTCTTTGTACTTTTGCATTGTTTTCAGCAGTAGAAGACAAAGAAATTTAATATTATAGTCCATGCATGGCAAACAGAGACACTGGGCTATCTTTTTAACATAATTTCTTGGGGTCCATTGTACAATGGGAAGCTTAAGGAGAATTTGATCCTCTTGAGCCAACGTCATTCCTTGAATAAATATGATAGTGAATGTTCACACCATATGTTGTTTCAGACTCTTGTAGATAGAATTACAAGTTATCTACCATGAGGAATAAACTTCTAACCCTAACAGTGTGACTTGGAGCTTGTGTACACAGCAATGTGTAAGCATTCCAAGATACTTCAATAGGACATATACCGCATTTAGTCCATAAACTAGAAATAAGAGATATCTCCTAACTGATCAACCACAACTTGATTAATTGCAATCATTATGGTGATTAGGTCATGGGCTTTTCACATATTTACAGATTTTCATATAAACAACTTGCATCAAATAAGTCACAGATTTGCTCTCAGTGTCTGCCCACAGAGAGTTGTCAAACTAGTGGGAAAATATTTAATGAATTATAGACAGAAATGAATTTGTCCAGAATTTCTATATTTTCAGTAATCAGAAAAAGCCTTATTCCTTGAAATAAGCATCTCTTTTTTTTAATTCTTTTTTAACTAAAGCTTTGATGTAGCTAAGGTTTTGATTTAGTGCCAAGAGTGGGACACACTTATTTTCCTTTCTATCTCACTTGCTGTGCCTGATGCAGCCAGTGTGCATTCAGATTACTTTAGCCTATACAGAACAAGAAGGGTGTATGATCAGTTCATTCACAAAGTATGTGGGGAGAAAAGGCTCAATCATCATCTGCGTGAGACTGTTTAAACTCCTTTCTAATTAAACTTAAATTACTCCTGTATATGGCATTCTAGCAGGGACTGGTGAGATACCTTCTTGATCCCTCCTGAAGCAGTTGATCCATTTGACATAAAAAGTTACAGAATACTTATTTCTGAGAGACTGGGAGAAGCCATCACTTAAGGACTTCCATGTAGAGGAATCAGAGGACAAATCTGCCTTCTATCACCAGCTCAGAAGAATATTACACTATCAAATACAAAATGGCATTTCATCCATGTTGAAGAGAGATTGAAGACTATCATGAGCTGTGACTATCATGATAGTTAGGTTTCTTTTTTTTTGAGAATTAGGTTCTGGTATGTACAAGTAAAGGAGAAATTTGAAACCAAATTTTATTGGCCATTGAATAAAATAATTTGTTTCAGAATTACTACCTTTCCCCATTTTTAGATTCAAAGATATATTTTTTTCAGTCTCATAGGAGAAATATTGTCCTTTCTTAACTTCAGAATACTGGAATTGCTTATCTTTCATCATTAATCTTATAAGAGAGGCTGAGGCCCAGATCTACCCTTTTAAGAAGCTATTTTACAAATATCTCAATGAAATTGAGTTACCTATGAGCCTCGACTCCTAACTTGTAACTGTGAGAGATCACTTTCCTCTTTCTAATTAAACTTCTGGTTTGTTATAAACAGGAATACTGAACAGAGAGAATCAAGTAATTTCACTACTTTCAGAGTAAGTGGGATAGTGAGCATATATGAAACAATAATACCTTTTCTGATGGTTTCTTAAAAACGTGAAAAAATTAAGCGGTTTAAGGCAGCTGACAATTTTGCTTTAAGCAAAATGTAGCTGTTACTGGTGAAGTCTAAACATGGCTTACTGAAAAGAAATGTGTGGGAGTTGATAGCCAAAGGACAATTTTCTTAATGCAAAAGGTATTCCTGAGCTGAATCGCATCCATATTTTAACGAACCATCATATTTTCAGAAGGATATGTTTGGAGAGTCTGGTGTGCAGAAATCAGTGGGATTATAGGGAGTATGTACATATGGGGACAGGTAGGAGTTGCAGATAAATTAGTAAGTGCCTTTATTTTCATTTTATTCCTCTTTGACCTGAAATAAGTAATAAAAAAAAGTTTGTTTGTTTGTTTGTTTGTTTGTTTGTTTGTTTGTTTCCACAGGAAAAAGGAAAGGTCAAAGGACAGGTAATCACACTGGAGGATTGCACTACGTGATGTCTCTTCTCTTTCAGATCAATGTCAGCAGTTGGAAACAGAGTGACTAGTGCCATGAGAAAGTTTTCTGGATGGCAAAGAGAAGACCCAGTTGTAAAGGGTTACAGAACTTTGTGAGAACATCGTGAGGCATTGTGATTCTTAAGCAACCTGTGGGCAATGAAAGAGAAGTATATACAGTTAAAATAGTGCAAGTAGGATAAAGAATCCTTTTTTCACATATATAGTCAGGAGATTTAAAGTGATTGTTTCCACTTATGCAGGAAACATTGTGGTTATGAGAAAGAGTTGAATGCAAATGTCACCTCAGCAGCCAAAAAGGCAAATCAAATATTCATAATATTTAGCAAAAAATTAGGAAACTAGAAAGAGAACATCATTCTGACATTACAGAAATCCATGGTGCACCCAGTTCTGATAACTGCATGGAAACCATGCCCCTCCAGCACAGAAAAGATATGTTAATACTTTAAAAGCTTCAAAGAAGAGTGACAAAACCATCAAAGATAGAGAACATATTTCATATAATAAAGGATTTAATAGACTGAAAACAAACAAAGGAAAAGTAACATGATAATAGTCTGTAAAATTTTGAGTGGCATAGAAAAGATGAAGGAGGAGCAATTGTCTAACTTCTTTTCTACTACAAAAAAGGGATGCATGAAATGAAACTATTAGACAGGTTCAGAATGGAGGGAAACTTTTCAAAGAATAACTGAGATGGTATTTCCTGTTGAAGGAGACTGTACATGCTAAAAAACTGTGCACTTTCAAAGGCAGCCTGGACAAACTCAAGGAAGAAAATACACCAAAGACTGTGAAATATATTTTCAGAAATTCAGAAAATCTCAGAGCCCAGGTTACTGAAAGCTGGAATTGTGCACGTTTGCCAGGAGAATTTGAAATATTTCCTAATCTATGAAAAGCCTGCCTACCTGCCTGCCTGCCTGCCTTCCTTCCTTCCTTCCTTCTTTCCTTCCTTCCTTCCTTCCTTCCTTCCTTCCTTCCTTCCTTCCTTCCTTCCTTCCTTCCTTCCTTCCTTCCTTCCTTCCTTCCTTCCTTCCTTCNTTCCTTCCTTCCTTCCTTCCTTCCTTCCTTCCTTCCTTCCTTCCTTCCTTCCTTCCTCCCTTTCCTGCTTTTTTTCTCAAGCTTTCATTAAGCCTTTTAAATTATGACAGAACTTTGGCTATTGGCCTATGCCTGTTTATGTCCCTAATCTTTGAGAAAGGATTTAGTCAAAGCAAATATGTACAATTCTCCTATACAGAAACATTGTAAGCCAGAGTCTGTGAAATAAAGCTTGCCTAAATATTGCCATTCCAGGATACTTTAGACTCATGATCAATTTCTATAACTAAAATGTCACTGATCTGTGATTCCCACTACATTACAGTTTTGAAAAACAGGATACGCTGAGGGTATTACATATATCTGACAGCAATGTTAATATTTCCTGTTGGTATTTCTTTCAGAACTCATGGACACATTTAATTTAATCTATATGCTTCATAGTCCTTGTGTCCTTACTCTACAGTCCTTGTTTACTTGCAACATACATATGTATTGCACATATCTGCAATAGAAACAGTATAAAAGTAATGAGAACAAATGACAAAAGGCAATATTTTTAGACCTGAATCTGCAATAATTCTACTATGGAACTGTGTGTCATAGACCAAATTGGGTGCAATTAATGACTGAAATTGATGTGGTTCAAGGTTGCCACTTAGTCGTCATGAACTACAAGTCATCATGAACTACAAGTTGTTTTAAATATGTTTTTATGTGTGTTTGTTTCGTATCACCGAAATTTTTGTTTCTATGAAGACAATCTGAATAAAATTATTCACTAAAAAAGGGATACTTTCTGACATGAAAAATGTAACTGGGAATCAAAGATAAGTAATCTGTAGTAAAGTCCTGAAAAGAACACCTTCTTGGTTCCTTCTGGGTTAATATTTTTATCAATGACTCAAAAGACAACATTAAAGAGGCACTGATGAAGTTTTCAGATGGCATCAAGATTGGAGGAAAAGCAAGTAACAGAAAAGTCAGGTCTGAATCAGTTCATAAGGTGGTAGTTGGCCTGTAAACAAAAAGATGCATGTTTTGTTACAGACTAATATAGACATGCACAATGGAGTATGTAGGCCAAAGCTATAAGATTCTGAGGAACAGATACCTAGGGAATGGAGGAGGTATGGGGACAGCTCTGAAGTATCACAGTTAGTAAACAACTATTCAGACATAATATTTCAGGCAGATATTTTGAACAACAGGACTAATATGACATTTGGATATCCAAAGAGGTAAATATTGAGTATCCTCAGACACCATATTTTTTCTTCATTTGGTCCTCCTGTGACACTCTTGAAATCTGTAGCCAGTTCTGGCACCCATCTTTGAAGGATTGCTGAAAAATTGAAGAAGGCTCAGAGTAGAACCAAATACATGTAGGATTATAAAATATGCATTCTAATGAAATAGTCAGGTAGTTCAGTCTATTATATTATCAAAGAAATAGTTATGAATGTTATGGTCTATGAGTGTCTACACTTGCTAATAGAGAAAGAAACAGACACTTGCTAATAAAAAGCTCTTAAATTTAGAACCTAACGATACATTACAGTCAAATGGCAAGAAACTGCAGCTAACTTCAAAGTAAAATAAGTCACCCATTATTTAAAAAGTTAAGATAATTGACTATTTAAATACTTTAACAAGAGTTGTGGTGATTCTCCATGTTTTTAAATCAGGAAAGGATTTTTTTTTAAGGTAAATTAACCATAGGTTTTAAACTTCTCACAGGATTTAACTCAGAGAGGTCTGATACCATACAGTTTGGGGCAACCCCCAGTATCAATACAGGCTGGGGGATGAAGGGATTGAGAGCAGCCCTGCCAAGAAGGACCTAGGGGTACTGGTGGATGAAAAGCTGGACATGAGTCGACAATGTGCGCCCGCAGCCCAGAAGGGCAACCGTACCCCGGGCTGCATCAAAAGCAGCGTGGCCAGCAGGTCAAGGGAGGTGATTCTGCCCCTCTACTCTGCTCTGGTGAGACCCCACCTGCAGTACTGCATCCAGTTCTGGGGTCCTCAGCACAAGAAAGACATGGACCTGTTGGAGCGGGTCCAGAGGAGGGCCACAAAAATGATGAGGGGGATGGAACGTCTCTCCTATGAGGAAAGGCTGAGAGATTTGGGGTTGTTCAGCCTGGAGAAGAGAAGGCTTCCGGGACATCTTATTGCGGCCTTTCAGTACTTAAAGGGGGCTTATAAAAAAGATGGGGACAGACTTTTTAGTATGGTCTATAGTGACAAGACAAAGGGTAATGGTTTTAAACTAAAAGAGGGTAGATTCAGACTAGCTATAAGGAAGAAATATTTTAAAATGAGGGTAGTGAAACACTGGCACAGGTTGCCCAAAGAGGTGGTAGATGTTCCATCCCTGGAAACATTCAAGGTCAGGCTGGACGGGGCTCTGAGCAACCTGATCTAGTTGAAGATGTCCCTGCTCATGGCAGGGGGGTTGGACTAGATGACCTTTAAAGGTCCCTTCCAACCCAAACTATTCTATAATTCTATGATTCTACATTGGAGAACAGACTAGCCACAAAATCTGTTCTTCATTACATAATCCCAACAGCAAAGATAAACTTTGACAATCAATGTCATTTAGTTTTCTCATTCTAGAAACAATTTCAGTCTCTCATGATCTCCAGACATCATCCAATAGCCTGTACATTATCATACTTGATTCCCAGAAAATGGGGATCCCTTAGAGACTAGAACATGGTAAGTTTGCTTAAATCTTACACTCCACCCTGTTTTTCAAGTGTTGGACTTATAAATATACTACAGTGTTATACAAGGATTAGTCATTTGTATTTATTATATATTATATCATTGGATAAATATAAATAATTTAAAAAAAATAGTAAGCAGTATTACTTCCCAGAACATTTCTGTCTTAACTAGGTCAATTCAGCAGGTAACGTCAGCGTTAAATAAAGCCTCTGAACTTCAGGGGATAAAATCCACTGTTTTGCTTACTGGGGACTATTTTGTCTCCAAAGATTATGTTGTAAAGGCATGCTTAGTTGAATGTCTGTTCTTTTAACATGCACTGATTCTGCAAAAGCAGGCTTTTATATGTGAATATTTTCTGTGTATCATAGAATAAGTTTTCTTCCTGTTTAACACAGGTTTTTATAGTGTAGTCACACTCATCAGTCATCAAAATTTGAGGATTTTTCCTTTAGTATTCATTCTCATGGTATTGGAGTATTTTTCTTTTGGCACTTCCAGTTTCCTAAATACAAGCAATACGGAGTGGTTACAGTTATCTTTGAAGTTACCAGTGAAGACATTTTTTGTAGGGAGATATAATATTCTTTACTAAATTATGTAGGCAAACGTTGGAAGAACTGAAAAGGTTTTCATCTGTGTTTCAAAAACATCCATTTAATAAGAAATCATATTCTAATTTATCTGATTGTCTATGATTTGGTTTCATTTTATATTTATATAAAGAGTCACACTGGCTTTATACAAATTCATTCACCCATCTCAAAATTTCCATTAGAATTGTGTAAACGAGGAAGAGAAAATTACTATTTCAAGACAGCTGAAAAAAACGTACTTGATACCCTTTTATATCTTGTATTTCACATATTCTTTTCTTTTTCTACATTTCCAATGTATCTCCCTTGTCCCCAATATGTAAAAATATAATAAAAATATTTTTTAAAAAATCTAAAATCCCGGACAATTCAATTCCAGAACATCTGTTGTAGGTGTTATTTTTATTATTGCATTACCCTTCCTCAACTTTCTAACTTTCTCTAATTTCTTCTTCCTAAAATACAAGCACATTCACTCTTACTAAGTACAGTGGTTTAACCCCAGCCAGCAGCTGAGCCCCACACAGCCACTCGCTCACTCACTCCCCCCCACCAGCGGGACGGGGGAGAGAATCGGAAGAGTAAAAGTGAGAAAACTCATGGGTTGAGATAAGAACAGTTTAATAATTGAAATAAAATGAAATAAAATAATAATAAATAATAATAATAATAAAAGAATATACAATGCAAGTGATGCACGATGTAATTGCTCACCACCTGCTGATCGATGCTCAGCCTGTCCCTGAGCAGTGGTTCCCCCACCAGCTTTCCCCTAGCTTATATACTGAGCATGGCGCCATATTGTGTGCAATATCCCGTTGGCCCGTTTGGGTCAGCTGTCCTGGCTGTGCCCCGTCCCAGCTTCTTGTGTATCTCCAGCCTTCTCAGTTGGTAGAGCATGAGAAGCTGAGAAGTCCTTGACTAGTGTAAACACTACCTAGCAACAACTAAAACATCAGTGTGTTACCAACATTATTCTCACACAAAATCCAAAACACAGCACTATACCAGCTACTAGGAAGAAAATTAACTCTATCTTACCTGAAACCAGGACACTAAGTATCTGCATTCTTTCCCCAGCCATCCCATCTCATTTGTTTTAAAAATTTTGCATCCTTTCATACCACCTTGACTTTTTCAGAGAGCTACCAACCTTGAAAATAGCCTTGTAGACTGGTGAGATTTAACACTGCAAGCTGTGTTTCTCAAAAAAATATTTCAAGTTTGTCAAAACTTTGCAAGAAAGCAAAAAGTAGCTGTTTGTGACAACTTCATAAAGTCATAGAACCATACAATGGTAGATTCATAGAATAATAGACCTTTAAAGATCATCTAGTCCAACCCCTGCCATGGACAGGGACATCTTTTACTAGATCAGGTTGCTCAAAGCCCTGTCCAAGCTCACCTTGAACACCTCCAATGATGGGGCATCCACAACTTCTCTGGGCAACCTGTTCCAGAGTCTGATCACCCTCATAGTAAAAAATTTTTTCCTTATATCCAACATAAATCTACTTTCTTTCAGTTTTAAACCAGTGCCCTTTGTCCCATCACTACAGGCCTTGGTAAAAAGTCTCTCTACCTTTCTTATAAGTCCCCTTTAAGTACTGAAAGGCCACAATAAGGTGTCTCCAGAGCCTTCTCTTCTCCAGTCTGAACAGCCCCAGCTCTCTCAGCTTTTCTTTATAGGAGAGGTGTTCCAGGCCTCTGATCATTTTCACAGCCCTCTGGACCCGCTCCAACAGGTCCATGTCTTTCTTGTGCTGTGGACCCCAGAGCTGAATGCAGTGCTCCAGGGACACCACTCATTACTGGTTTCCACTTGGACATTGAGCCACTGACTGTAACTCTTTGGACACGGCCATCTAGCCAATTCCTTATCCATCTAACAGTCCATCCATCAAACCCCCATGTCTCTCCAATTTAGAGGCAAGAATGTCGTGGGGAACCATATCAAAGGCCTTACAGAAGTCTAGGTAGATGACATCCATAGCTCTTTCCTTGTCCACTGGTGCAGCCACTCCATCGTAGAAGGCCACTAGGTTAGTCAGGCATGATTTGCCCTTGGTGAAGCCATGTTGGCTGTCTCTAACCACTTCCCTGTCTTCCATATGTTTTGACATGTCTTCCAGGAGGATTTGTTCTATGATCTTACCAGCCACTGAGTTGAAGCTGACTGGACAGTAGTTCCCAGGGTCTTTCTTTTTACCCTTTTTAAAAATGGGTGCAATATTCTCTTTTCTCCAGTCACTGGGGACTTCATCTGACTGTCACGGCTTCTGAAATATGATGGAGAGTGGATTGGCAGCTACATCAGCCAGTTCCCTCAGGACCCTGGGATGCATCTGATCTGGTCCCATGGACTTATGTATGTTCAGGTTCCTCAGGTGCTCTCAAACCTGATCTTCTTTTATGATGGGAGGGACCGTTTCTAATGGTTGTGTACATAAGGCATGTTAGACCACATTAGGTTGGGCATATTAAAAATATTTTGCTTGTATTATTGACTATCTTATTGTTCTCAGCAGAAAACCATACTGGTAGTTGTGTCAAATAGTTTGAATATTTATTTTGATTTTCACAAAAAAATACCCCAATCATTCAAGATAGTTGCATAAACAAAAAGAAGAAAAAGCAGTCCTTCCTGATAAACTCAGAAATTCAATACTGAGGTTATCTTTAAACTTTAAACTTTAAACTATTTTGAACACCTATGATTAACATACAGTTTTGACTTGTTTTTATATTACTTTAAAAAGAAAAAAAAAAAAAGAAAAGAAAGAAAAAAGGTATTACCTTGACTATAAATAAGGTCTGAATACTATGCCACAAATGCAACTTAAGGCTGGGGAACATGAACAAGTCATCCTAAGTAAAAGCACACATTAACTAATCTGCAATAAATATCCATGATTGTGCTCCTAGCTTATGGCAAATACAAGATAATTGCATTTAGAGTATTCCTCTTCCATTAGTGGCTATGTTAACTTGAATTACATTGTATTTGCTTTGAGCTGAGTTGCATCTACATAATAAGTTACCACAGATCAGCAGATGTGTGTCAGCTTTCTACTCACCTACAACTGGTTTATATTTAAGGCCTTTAACTGTGTTATTAGCTCTAGCAATTGAACAGCTATTAATTAAAATTGCAATTGTCATTGAAAATCAGTATCTTCAACATGTTCATGCTTTTAGTACCTATCACTGTGTGGTTATTATGATGCAAAGTCAACATTTAAGTAACAATTTTTTTTACCTTTCTATGATATACTGATTTATGTTTCAGAATTCCATCATGGTAATTTACTAATTATTTTCTGGGTGGTCCTCCATTACATCGGTCACCTGTTATGCTAATCAGACTTTGGGGAATATCTTTCTTTCTCCTCATTGCCAATGTCAAACTATTCTAGGGGGGAGATGATTAGTGATGGAGCTTCATTGGGCTTGAAATGTACTAAGGTCTGATCTCCCATTCAGGCACTAAACATTTGAAATTTTGTTTCATGTCAGAACAGTGCATCTGCTCCTGTTCAGGGGCACAGATTGAATGAAGGATTTACAAACCCCCAGAGAAGTTCATCCACTTTATCAAGCAATCCTGTCATTTTTTCTGCGGAGTCCAGCTTCTAGTTATACAATACCTGTGTTTCATCTCTCTTGTTCACCAGTGGGTAAACTAATTTCCCACCTAATGGAAGGATTTGTGACAGCTTAAATGCGACATGAGGCTAATGAATTGAACTAGTCTCATTTCAAAACTCATTCCAACAAGAAAGACTTTTTGACCTATGAATTGTTCTCACAGCTACACCTCATCTTTAAAAGTGTATTTAGCTCAGCTCAGAAAAAGACTTTGTAGTGCCATATCTGTGCCTGAAGTGATAATCTTTTTTTTTTCTCCCCCCATCCCTGCCATCCCAACTCCCACCGATATCTGGACTGCCTTTCACTGGTTTCCTTTCACACTTTGCAAATATTGTCTTCTGCTGTGCTCCAGCTGGCAGGAATTCAGCAGCTGTCAGTGTTCACATTTGGAATCCATCCTGAGAAGATGAAGGACTGAAGGCAATGAAAAGAGAATTGGACTATTTTCCCTACATGCTTCTGCAGCTGATCCCACACTTCTCAAACTAATTCAGTTACTGATTTACACTGAAAGTGTCATCGCTAGTGTTATGACTACAGAGGTGCAAAGATAGACCACATGAGCAAGTTTCACAATTCCAAGAGATATCATGGGGGAAATATTTGCATGGAGAGAAATAGCTGCTAGGAAGAACTGTATGTTTGCTCTTACCAAGGTGACTTTGCTGAGTTTAAGACTGGTGCAATAAAAGCTGGCTGTGAAATCATAATTAAGCTAAGAAAAATACAGAAAATTATTAAATATTTCTTGCCAGCTGCTCAGCTACAGTCATGTTAGTGTATGCTTTTTCTGTAAAATCACTTTCTTTCTGTTGAGAACAGACTAAAATAAACTAAAATTGCTGTTCATGATAGAAGTCAAACTAAGAGAAGGGCAACGAGACTGGTGAAAGGTCTGGAGAACAGGTCTTATGAGGAGCGGCTGAGGGAGCTGGGGTTGTTTAGCCTGGAGAAGAGGAGGCTGAGAGGAGACCTTATTGCTCTCTACAACTACCTGAAAGGAGGCTGTAGAGAGGCGGGTGTTGGTCTCTTCTCCCAAGTAACAAGTGATAGGACGAGAGGAAATGGCCTCAAGTTGCACCAGGGGAGGTTTAGATTGGATATTAGGAAAAATTTCTTCACTGAAAGGGTAGTCAGGCATTGGAACAGGCTGCCCAGGGAAGTGGTGGAGTCACCATCCCTGGAGGTGTTCAAAAAACGTGTGGATGTGGCGCTTCGGGACATGGTTTATTGGGCATGGGTACTGGGTTGATGGTTGGACTCGATGATCTTAGAGGTCTTTTCCAACCTTAATGATTCTATGATTCTATGATAAAACTCATGGATTGAGATAAAGACAGTTTAACAGGTGAAGCAAAAGCTGTGTGCACAAGCAAAGCAAAATAAGGAATTAATTTACTATTTTCCATCAGCATGCAGTTGTCCAGCCATTTCCTAGCAAGCAAGGCCTCGGCACATGTGACAGTTGCTTGGGAAGACAAACACCATAACCACAAATGTCCCCCATGCCTCTTCCTTTCCCAGAGCTTTTGCTGCTGATCCCAGTGTCCTGTGGTAGGGGATATCCCTTTGGTCAGTTCAGGTCCGCTGTCCTGGCCATGTCTCCTTGCAATTTTTTGCCCACCCCCAGCCTACCCATCGGGGAGAGGGGGAAGCAGGGCAGAGTGAGAAAAAAAAATGTCTTGATGCTGTGCAAGCACTATTCAGCAGTAGCCAAAACACTGATGAGTTCTCTACACTGTCTTAGTCACAAAACCAAAGTACAGCACCATTTCGGCTATTATGAAGTAAGTTAACTTCATCCCAACCAGACCCTGTACTCAGAGTTATAGACATTTGTTTAGTACTAGATGAAAAAAAAATTAATGCATTCTTCTGCTCTACTTAAATTCCCCTTGCGATATTAGCAAACTAATCCATTTATTACATGCAGTTCTGACAGGTGTAACTGTATAAAACTCTGTCACACATTACAAGCTCAGCTCTATTCTTTTGGCTGCAATCCGAAAAAAGCACATACTTTTCAGAAGGTTAGTACATTCCCTCTGAAGTGAAATTCTGGCACAGTTCCCACTCAGTTTAGTATATATGTCTGTATTATCTTTGTGTTAAGACTTAAGCACTGCTTACTAAGCCAATGAGTGTGTCTTAGACAACATCTACACTGTTCGAAGCAAATGCTACCTCAAACAGATCATGTGCATTTATATTGTGTCCACTTTGACATGAAAGATATCCAGTTCCTCAAACTGTGGATGTGAACACCATATCCATCACACGCACACCAGGGGAATGGGATTCAGGCCCAGGTTCAGAAATGTAAATTAAAATGTGTTTACATGCTGAGTGTCTTGATTCCCAGTATAGGCAGTGGAGATCTAGGGATCTATTAATTTGCCTAGTATCATCCGAGATGACTGCACGAATCTGAAATGCTCTAATGGGACTGGCAGATATGACCCAGAACATATGGGACCTGTGTCATTTATGGCTGGCAGATGGAGGTCAGCATGGAGCATCCAGAATGTCACTTGATGCCATATTTAAGTAACTGAATCTAGTCCCTAACATCAATGGAGACAAGAAAGCTATTCAGTGGCTTGGGGACTGATCAATTTCCTAAACATTCATGACTGGAATGCCATTTTTGGCACTCCAGGGTGTCTGAAATATCTTGAGCAGGCTGGCAAATTTGACATATAGAGCTGACAGATGCGACAGATAGAATCTTTGGGAAACATGAGTCCTCCTTCAGCAGCATTCAAAGGCCAGGTAGAATACCCAAACAATCTCAGACTGGCAGACTGAAGTGCCTACACATCAGCAACTAAATCTAGACCCTGCTATTTGTTCATTACATTCAAGATATTGTAATATGAGAAAAGGAACACACATGTGAAGATTTATCCAAGACACTTTCAGGGGAGACTTGCAGCATACCAGGCATGATTACATGGCTCCCAGGGTAATGGTAAAAGGCTTGAGGGCCCACATGTTTTTTCCCTCAGTCATGATGGTGAGGGGAAAGGGCTTGAGGTGGAGTAGATGGATCCTGAGGATCAACACTGGTGGTACAGCTGGTGTCAAAACCAAGGATTTGGTTCTTACAACCACAGGACCTTCTTTGAGGACTGAGGACTGTTAGGTAGTGACAAGATCCACTTGATCAAGTGGGGCAAAAGGTTCTTTGCAAACAGGGAGGCCAAACTGGTGAAGAGAGCTTTAAACTAGGAACAGTGGAGGAGGGACATTATGATCCACAATCAAGTGAGGAAGTGGTGACCTGAGTTGGAAAGCAAAGGATGTTGGGTAATGTGGGCAAAAGAGAACTTGTAATTAATGAAACAGGGCAGAAAGAAACTAATCTCAAATGTATGCCCAAATATGGAAATGCCAAAAGGACAGCACGATGGTGCTGACTCTCATGCTTTTTTTCTATGAAATGTACATGACTGAGTACAACTCTGAAGTGTCTGTGTGCTAATGCGTAGAGCATAGGGACAATCAGGAGGAATTAGATGTTTGCATGCATGGAATGCATGGAGCTCTGCCTAGTGATGGATGTAGAGCCAAAACAGATTTTATGCGTTATGACCAGCATAACGTGGCAACATCATGGTGGGTTTCTGCTAGAGCTCACATGTCCAGGAAGAAGAATTAAATGACATCTTCTTCAGACAACTGGAAGAAATCTTACGTTCACAGGGGCTGGGCTAGATGATCTCTAGAGGTCCTTTCTAATCTCTACATTTCTGTCATTCTGTGATTCTATGAAGGCAAGAATTTAATGTTAATCTAGCAAAAGTCTTTACAGTCTAATCAAAATGCAATGACTAGTTATCATTAGTCCAATTACAATGATACTAATAGTCCTATGAAATCCTGAGGCATCCTGCACTCTGTAGGGAGCTGCACCTCATCTATATTTCCATATTAACCCAGATCAGTTCTATTGTTTGCACAGACCTGAAGTAAATTATTCTTTTTTCTGTGCTGTAGTTGGGACGTCACTTAGTTAACTTATTTGGAGCTCAGAATCAAAGTAATTTGTCTATAACATGGACAAAAAAGACCCTGAAACTCTAGTGCAAAGCAAGGAGACATGGGTACCTCATGGTACTCGAGCAGATAGGGTGATTAACTTTTTTTTTTAAATTGAAACTTAAACACAGAATTACTTTTTATTTTGACTGTTTCCCTATACTGAGACTTCTGCAAAGATAGCCATATTCATTTGTGCATACTTTAGGTCAGACAGCCTAAAACCACATAAATTAACGCAGATTGTGACCCACCTCCTTGTCAGCTTACTTTTCTTATTCCTCTCTTTTCTTGAACATCCTTTCAAACACGCTTATCACTAACAGTCTGGATGTATATGAAGCATATTCTTCAGCTTTTCTTCATATAATAAGAAACCTCACACTTGCATTGGCCTGCATGAATGTTTCATTCAACTTTTCTCGAAGCTCTGTTTAATCAGCAAAAAATAATTTAGCTGAAATTAAATTGATTTTGAAACAGAAAACCGTAACACTTTGTTTTGACAACTTTATAGTAATCTGTCTTGACCTTTAAAAATCCCCCCGCCCCCTCTTTTTTTTTTTTTTTTTTTTTCCCTTTCCAGCTGAAACTATTCATCTAAGTGAAAGACTTTGAGTAAAGAGTAGATAATGAAACCACTGCACTGGAAGTGGGAAATATCCCTATCAGACTGAAGATTTTGTGCAAATGAGAATTGTAATTACTGGATAAATTCTTTCCAGTCTTTTTGTCATGAGCTATCTACACATGGATAAAAGAAGAATCTACCAGGATTTTGATACACTTAAAAGTGCAGATTCTGAGATTGGCACCTAAGTCATTACTTTTATGAATGTGATTTGATCCAAGAGGAAAAAGAAATAATTTGTTCTCAACTCAGCAATTCTTCAAAATTTGATGGAGAAATGTCTTTTTTGTGAAGGTTAAGGTTATTGGGTTTTAGTGTTGATAGGCATTTTCATTGTTTCTGTTACTGTAAAGGTTTTTTTATGTTGGAGTTCTCTTAAAAAATAAATAATAATTGTTATCTTCAGAAAATAAATGTCCTACTGAGGAGAAGATGACTTTTTGACCATCAAGATACTTACTGGAAAATGTAAAAATATAATCAAAATAAGGCTAGATGGCTTTGTATGCAGTGTAGAGTCTGTGATCTCCACAGAGCTTAGGAAATGGAACAGTACAATATCAGGATTATTCTTCATCAATATATTATTTATATTGAAAGTTTGAATCAGCTAATTCATGATCCGATAGTTATGCCCGTACGAATTTTCCATTTTTTTGTTTTGTTTTGTTTTGTTTTGTTTTGTTTTGTTTTGTTTTTTTCTAAGCAGTACTAGGAGAAGTAAAACCATCTTATTTCTACTGCGATGGCAGATAGTGGCTAGTAGAGAAGATCGCAATGTCTGGGCATTATCATTTGAGTAATTCATGGTACTATCATCAAAAAAGTGTCATCAACTATGGTACAGTTTCAGGGGGTCTATGAGGAGATTCTTTCTTCCTCAAATTGAGCCTGCCCTAGGTAGCTGTCACCCCATAGTGGAAGTTTCAGTAAAAAGAAGGACAGAGCAGGATAAACTAATCATTATACAATCCGTTCCTGGGATCCCAGACCCATATTGATCCCACATGTTTTGATACTTACGCTTGTCTGGATATATAGAGAAATTCAGTTGTCTGAGGAAAGAGGAAGTAAACATCATGTGCCTCTAAGCCCCTTTACACTTATCAAGGAAAATGGCCGTGTACCATATTTTTAAATTTGGCAAGAGCAGCACAAATACAGAAGTTAACCAGAACACACGAGGCACAGGTCTATTATTGAAGCCATTCTCTTTCTTCAGAGCTACTGGCGTTTAGCAAGTTTGTTACTATGTACTTTTAAGAATCATAATTTTCCCAAGATATAAGAGTATTTCCAATCATTTTTATTTTAGAATATGTCACCTCCCACATACAGCTACTCCCATCCCATTAGTTAAAAGTTTGCAATATGTTCTCCTCCCTGTGCAGCAAAATACTTCTACACCAAAATGTGTAAATTATTTCAGCTTTCTTCAACATTGACTTCAAATGTTCCTGTGAGTTACCCTACAAAGAGGCAATCATCAAGCAGTGTTTAATTCTAGCTTCCAAAAATCCTGAGATCTTCTTTAAAACTCCATAAAAGCTTAGGGTACAATTTCAGACTTACCAATTTTATCAAAAGCTATTATCAATCCTCTATTTCCTCCCAAAATGATGTAACTACACCTCAGGTTAGTCAAATGCTGCATAGCTCTTGGTTTGGTTTTTAGGTTGGGGGGTTTTGTGGTTTTTGTTTTGATTTGTTTTTTTACCATTCAGATTCTACTCTGCTCCTACTCTGGCACAAGCTAAAAGTACAAGAACTGTGGTAAATGACCTTTACACAAAGACGACAATTTCTTGTCCTACCAATATTTCAGTGCCTTTTGTTTTTCTCTTCTGGCAGAGATGACATATTCTCCTTCAGAGCAAGAATTAGGCCTTTGGACTCGTATGATGAAACTCATGGGAATTGTTAAGACATGTCACAGTGCAGATTAAGCCTTCTGTTTGGTAAAAATCAATTTAAAGGTCTTGCCTGCTCAGTGCACTTTGCACATGACGTTTTCCCTCATTTTGTGCTGCCAAGAGGGTTGTGTAATGTTACCTCAATTAAGATCTTAATCAAGGGGCCATTTATAGGGATCATGTAATCCTGTAAATTACATTTTATAAATGTTTTGTGATGTGTTTTATTTAGCTGAATTCATTTAAGAATGAAAGATTTCAAATAAAAGTGTGAGTGAGGAAGGAAAATTCTGAGTACATTTTCTAAGTTTTGTTTGTACATCAATTCTCAGAAAATCCATCTGGGATACTGAAGATACAAATATAAATGCAGATACATGGGCTTTCTTTAAAAAAAGCAATCCAGCTGTAATCCATTTGTCTTTGCATTCTCCATCCTGGTTTCTGAAATCTCTTCTTATTTTATAAAATGAAAGACACACTAATTTGTTTCTTTTATAACTTACACTACTGTTGGTTGAACAAAGCATAGCAGTTGCATAGACTCTGAAGAACCATAATAGGAATATGTGGAACAAAAACATTGGCTGAACAAGCACCTGTTTGTATGGGAGTTTAATTATGTCCAGGATCTACAAGAATGTGCCATTTTAGCCACAGGTATCATGGAAGTCAATCATTTTATAAAGTAGTAACTACGGCTAATGAATAGCCGCCTTAACTATACAGAACAATCACACAATTATTTTCTCTGCTGTAGCTAAACTAATGGCAACATGGAAAACATTTTCAGTTCTCTTTCAGGAAAATGAAATCCACAGAAGCAAAGGGGAACATCTGAAAGTTGTATGCAAATTAAAGCTTCATTTACTTGGTCAGACTGACAGCCATTACCTCAGTTTTTAAGGAATTGCATGGGTAGTGCTGCATTACATAGGGCTGACAACACACTGACTTTAGTACCTCTGAGTGCTAGATGTTACCCTCTTATACAAGTCTAATTAAACAACTCACGATGTGCACTACCTAGAGACAACATGTTTTAAACAGAGCACTCTAACACATATCTCCCTGTTTCCCTATTCCTCCAAGCAGCTATAAAGATTTTAACACATATACATACTAGATACCTTTCCACTTGCCTATAGTGTGGGACAGGGTGAGGCCATGGAGACACCTGAAGAATCCCTCTTGTCATCTGTCTGTGTCCTCTCCCAGAAGAATCACTGAAAATCTGTCCCATGCAAAGTCACATCTCTTGAGATTGCCTGGTTGAAACAGACCTTATTGCCTTGAAGACAGCATTTGCAATGTTGTTGTCCTTTCATTATTAAATAACCATAAAATTGTACTAAATCACAGGAAGTTTAAAGCTTCTTTTCAAGAGACTTCTCCAATCTCTAATTTGAGCTCATTTCTTATTCAGCCTATTGCTGCTAATTATCATGAATTCCTTTGATATTCATTGTAATAGCACTAATTATAATGGAATTGTTTGGTATTCATTATAATAACACTGATCATAAAGAATTCATTTGACATTTATAAGGACATCACATGTATTTTCTCAGCATACAATTCTAATTTAGCATCTGTAAAGTATTACTTAATAGAAACATAAAGTTAAACTTCGGCTACATTTTGGAAGAACAAAATATGTGCCTACTATTACTGAAGAGATGGAGGACTCAGTCCAGTTGTTTGGGAGGGAATTTGTTGGGCAATCAGCCTTATTAAGAAATCAAAAACAATTGTGATGTGTGCTTTGGTTTCTGATATGAGTTTTTACTACAAAACTCAAACAGATTTTCATTATTCCATGGTGATCAATTCTCTTTGTGCTGCATATATATATCTTTATATTTATATATTTAATGTATGCATTTTAAAGAAGAGTCAGCTTTATGCTGTTCACTGGGAATCCAGATTCAGGCGTTGAAATAAGCCCTTCTGGTTGTTTCTAATTAAGGGCTAATTGCGTATACAGAGAGAGAGTATTCACAGCTTTTATCTTATTTAACTAATATGCGATAGTATCAGTGTAGATCTTATGCTTTCATCAGGTTCAAAATCTCGTCACTGAAACTGCCAGAGTAACATCTCATCAATTCTGTTTTCCACAGTGGTTAAGTGGTGCACATCAACATAGTTATAGTAATATGTATGGTAAAATAGTAATACAAGAAATATATATAGTGATAGGTATAGTAATATAATATAATATATTAACATTGGAAATTGCGTTTAAACATAACAAAAACTTTTTGATTGTGAACAGGTTGCCCAGAGATGTTGTGAAGTCTCCATCCCTAGTGATATTCAAAATCTCACTGGACATGGCCCTGAGCAAACAGCTCAACCTGATGCAGTTTTGGGCAGGCGGGTTGGACTAGTGATTACCAGGGTCCCTTCCAACCACAATGATTCTTTATTTTAATATGTAAGGTATAGGCACATTCTCCTGCATAAAATAAATTTATTTTAACATGAAAATCAAAATAAACAGGCCATCTTCCAAGCCAATTTGTTAAATGAATTATCTGGGACATGCCACAAAGTAAGTAAGTAGTTTTGTGTACGGTCCCTTTCTTATTTCTCATGCAAGTTCCTATTGCAAAGCTGGAATCAAGCTGCATATTCCTCCCAGATTATTTACAGAAGGCAATATTTTAAAGAGTATATTTACAAACAGGTTTGAAGGCCTGTTCTGGAGTACTTGATTGATCCTGGAGTACTTCAGAGGTACTCTTATAGGACTGAAGAGGGTATAATATATTAGCAAGGTGCTCAAATGAACACCCTCTAATAATTTCTTTATTGCAAATCATCACCAAATGTAATACCAGTAATCAGTAGCTCTTAAGAGAGCTCAATGCAATATTTTGTACATGTGTAAACAAGAAAATGACTCGATACTGATGATGTTTATGATGCTGGTAACACAGAAAGGTCACATTACAGTAAAGTTTTATGGAAAAACTGATTAGAAAATATTGACCTACTGGATGAACTGGATGTTAATCTAGATTTATTTAGAAAGTGAGGGGACACTAATAAGTCTAATCACATCTCTGTTTAAAAGAAAAAAAGAAAAAAAGAAAAAGAAAGGAATCACTTTGTCCATGGATATTAATCCGAAGATCTTCAGAGCCTAACGACAGAGGATGGAATCTTGTACCCCTATCAGTATCCCAAGAGGCTTATTATACTAAATATCAAATAAGACTCCAAAATAAATTCTTCACATTTTGTGTATGCCTCTTTACATTTCCCAAGGAGTATGGAAACATCTGGATTTTCAAAGACATGTATCAAGCCTAACTCATTAAAAGCAATATATTAAGGACTGCACTCAAAGAAACAATAATGGAAGTGATGGAACAGTTGTTATTAAATAGTTATTAAATAGTTCTCTCTTCATAGTTAGCATATGATTACACACAGTGTGACATCCATGCTTTTTCAGGAAACTATTAGCAAAGGTTTTCAGTTCTGCCTTTTTGAACAATCTGCTACCCTACTGCTATCATCAGTGAATTATCAGGCTGAGTACAACTTCTGTTTATGAATTTTGAAAGTTATAAACCCAAGCATAATCCGTGACTCCAAGAAAAAATGCAATTGTCACTCATATACTTGTATATTACTTGTAATTACTCTCTCTGCATGCACAAGGATCCCATATTTCTAGAACATGTGAAATCTATTGTGTACATAAAGATCACCATTAAATACATAGAGGTTTTGAGAAAGCATTAGGTCATTATTACATTTTCTGAAATGTTTTCAGGTGTGTTTCAATATTAACTTTAATAATACTGATACATATGCTCTGGCTTTTAGTTTCAATAGTTCAACTAATATAATGGTCACAAGATCATAAGGGAGTCACAGTATTTACAAACTTTAGTTCTCCTTCAGTGACTCTGTTTCTGTTCCTAATACATGCTCTGTTCTTTTCTTGCTCTCTGTTACTGATATTTCCTAGCGTTAGTGAGAAAGTGAAATAATTGTCTTATATGAAAGCAAGGTACTCAGCTATATAATGCTAAAAACAGCACAGGGAAAACAGTGTGTAATTAAACCACAGAATTCCGCTTGCACTGGCAAATGATTAAGAGCTTTGTTGTGGAAAGAAAAAAGATAAAGGTATTCCTAAGAATGAGAGCAAAAGACGGTTCTGCATATTACACTGGAGAAATTTCTAATCCATAAGTAAAGATTACCCTGCCAGTGATGCCATGCTGACAGGGTTGCCTGGTCTTTTTGAGTCCCTGGGAATGGATGTTAGGTGTGTGAAAATACAAAAATATTGACCATCTGTCAAATTTTTTGTACTAACTTCTTAAGGTGTTATTATTTCCTTTTGGAAGGATTCTGGTTGGCTAGTCAGAAGTCAGCACCCTTCATGGAAATGGTGGTGTGTTTTTCATTTGGGATGTGATTCTTGTGATCTGCTCTTAGTGCCTGAAACTCAAGTTTGACATTTAAACTAAAAAATCTGAAGTTAGACATCCAAATACACTCAGATATTCTTATCTAATAAATGATGAGCTGGTATGGAGTTCCCTCTCGGGTGATGTGGAGGGAAAAGTCCAGCTTCAACCAAGTTTTCCTCTGTGTTACCATGCCATGGAGTAAAGCCTGACTGAAAGTATTGCTCAGGTGAGTGAGACTCTAGCCACATCTGCCCAACTCTACCCCTACCTCTAGCAGTGCTAGAAAAACAAACTAAGCACAGATAATTGCTATGGGGGAAGTTTTTCCAAATGCTCAGGCTATCCACAAGATAGCCCTGCATCTGCCCTGCTAATAGTTTAAGTGTATGAGGGGAAAGACACAAGTACAGGTGAATTCTAAATAACTTTAACACATTTGGGACAGGAGACCAAATTGCGATAGTAAACTGGGTGAAAACAGCTACCTGGCTTTAGTTATGGAGAAAGGCAAAGAAATTGGCTTGGGCGATGTGGCCAGTGAGACCGTTGTCAGCTTTTACCAACCATCTAAGTCAGAAAACAATAAATAGTGAAAATATTAGCCCCTCCATGGGAACAAATCCACAGGCATCCAACACCATGCAAAAGGCTGAACCCGAGGCAGAACCACTAGTGTGTAAGCCTTCCAGGACTCAGGCACATTGACCAGTTCGAATAAAGTATCTTGTACTCCTGAGTATATGGTGCTCATCACAGCTGGACCAGAGGGGCAGGGACCTCGATTGGTGTGAGTGTATTCTGTACAGAGTGAATGTGTGTCACAGGATAGAAACCTTGAAACAGAAAGTTATCCACTTGTTATGCTTATGCTGTTTAGTAAATAAAAATCTAAAATTTATGCCACTCAGTGGAGTGTTTCTATTTTTGCCACTGCCTCAACCTAAATTCCTCCATGATGTAGACCATCGTAAAGAAATAAACAAATCTCCTTATGAAAATTTAGGGATTGACAGTCTTAGCATCTCAGCTACCTCCTTTGTTAAAATAGGAAGATAAAACCAGATGAATACTTATATTAGAACATGGAGCATTTAATAGTAAAATCAGTACCTGGATTTGCAACAGAAGACAAAATGGAAGCCTACCATGTAACAAGATCATGGGTGAAATCTACACTTCGTCCTTAAATTCCACTAAGCTAGCACAAAGCTGTATTGTGCATCGGCTAAAAATATGATGTGTTCGTTGATGTGTATTGTATTTCAGTAACACACTCTGAAGTTTCCAAAGAAGGGATTGCTTTCACAAAGTCTACACTTAAAAGAAAAGTCACTTGGAGTAGCTCACTTTTTGCTTCATTTGATGGGTTTTATTTGTTTTGAGGACCTCAGCCTCATATTTCATAGCTTTTTTTATCCCTGTCATGGGGCCTGGCATACTTTCTAAAATGGCAAGCTTTCTAAACATGGAGTTGCAAAAAAAAAAAAAAAAAAAAAAGGAAGAAAAGAAAGAAACAAAATATAAAATTAAGAGAGAGGGCAATGCTTATACCATAAAAATGATAAGTCTATAGTCTCTGTAAGAATAACTATCATTTTTGCTGACTGTCTTTCCTCAGTCCAAAGCTTTTTCTCCTGTTGCAGTGTGATTCCAGTCATTTTTACTCCAGGGAAATAAAAACACTGCTTCACAAATCAGGTGTACCTAGATGATGCAATTTTAGGGTTTTCTGATGATCTGCAGTGACTAAAAGCAGTTGTTATCACCGTTATGATATCTTACTCTAAACTGGCTTTACACATTCAAACACTTGGAGAGAAGAAACAAAATCCTAAGAGTTTTGGCCTTACTGTTCCCCCTAGGCAATCAGGAAACCATACAGTATTGCCTCCAGGCCACTTCTCAACATAAGAATAATGTCAGTTGCATACGGTTTTAAGTATTTAAACCACTAAAACAACAAAGTATAGAAACTTATATAATTTCAGTTTGGATTAGTCCAGTAAAACTTGTCTCTCCAACCATTTTCCATTAGAAGATAAATGCTTCCAGTATGGGTTGATTTCAGCTTTCTGGAACCTCTAACATCAAAACTGGATGAGAAAACAGCTGTTATATTTGTACCTGTCACATTGCGAAAATTCTTAAAAACTAGGAGATCTAATTATTAACCTTTCCTTCAACTAATTCTTAGAAACCTTAATTGATTTAAGGTGTCAATAGTTTAAATTAATCACATTTGGTTTTCAGCAATTTGTGTTGTGACTTTGTCAGGTTTGTCATTTTTACACAACATCACAAGGTAGCCCAAACTGACATACTCACTTCTTGAGTTTTCCTCATTACAAAAAGCTGCTCTTCCTTTATAATCCTGGTTTGGCACTAGGGCTTAGCTAGTGATCATTTTCAAGTTTTGGAAAAAGAAAAAAAAAAAAAATCTTTCTCAGTTTGTTCATTGTCTCCATAGTGCCAGTATCTAACATCCAAGGCTGCCCAGTCTCCCTTGTTACATTAAATAGTTTCCCCTTTTCAAGGTGACTGATTGTACATCTTAGTGTGGTGTAAGAAATTCTAGTGCTGCATAATTTTGGAACATACTTTTTCCCTTCTTTCTGCCACTTAAGAGTTAGAGTTGGAAAGATTGTCTGGGGAATATAGTCCTCATTAGTAACTTAAGGCACTATGTGCTTGATTCAGTTGTCTAAACACAGAAACTTCAAGCCTGAGTAAAAAGAATAGGTTCCCAATTGACTCAGTTGCCTAAACCTGAGCAGCTTAGTGTCTTTTCAGATACATTCAGACATCTTCTTTACTTTCTGCAGCCAATTCAAAAGGTTGCATGTCTCCAGCAGGTCTTCTGTCAAATCTTCTGGGCCCTTGCAGATATCTCTGCTATAAACAGATAATTCAAATGGCAGTAAGTGTTTAAATTCAAGCAACTGAACATTATGCTGGGATTCAGTTCCTAATTCAAACTGAGAGTTTACAGATCTAATGCAAATTTTGTGACCTATTTATGTTCTGTTTTGACAATCTTCCAAATAAATGTGAATTATAGAAAAATCTTTTTTCTATCTTGGAGGATATATGAAAATTTAGAAATATATTACTGATTCTAAGGCATTTCAAAACTTCATTGGTTAAAGCTGTGTAAATACTTAGGAAGGATCCTTTTGATGTCACAGACCAGATCAACAAAAAAAAAATCCATCCGTGTCTTCACTAAAACTTACATCGGGCCCTCAGATGAGAGCGTCTTCAAAGTAGGCATTGCAAATGCAAATGTTGTACTTGTACCAGAATATGACAAAGATAAAATAGAGAGAATCATGCTTAGATTTCATTTAATACTGCATGGAAATAATACTGTTCACTAGTCTTTGGGATTCCAGTGACTTCATGCAATAGTTAATATGTAAGATGTCATGATCAGGTATCATATTTGTGAGTTTTCATGTCCATGGTTAACTTCAGTGGAATATCCTGGACATCAGGAGAGAAATTAAGCTGTTTCAGTCCTGACAAAGGGAATATATTACTAAGAATAGCACTTGCCAACATTAAAATGAGTAGAAAGGGCACTGAGGCAACTTGGGAAGGCAGCCAAAAATCATATTTCCTATTGAAGGAAAAGGTGCAATCTGGGTGGCAAGGAAATACAAGAAGCATTCTCAAAGAAAATGGCATAGTTCCAGGACTAGCGATATCTTCAGCTTCTGTCTGTGTCTTTGTGAGTATCCTCCCAGGTAAAATGTCTGGCACCTGCACGTCTTTGAATGGTATCACATGTTCCATTCCACTTGTAGAAAGTGTTTTATATTTACAGCATCTCTCCAAAAATGAAGTTTCTTCAGCCATTTAAGTTGTGTTTAGAACTCTTGGAAACTGCGAAGAGTAGGAAAAGCCATACCTATGATGTTTGTTTTTTTTTTTCCTAAACTGTAGTTATTTCACTCCTAGAATATAGCAACTGTAAAGAAATACTGAAATAAAACAATATGTACAAAATTGGTATGATTTATGCAGGCATATGTATTTGAGCAATACATCTTAGATTCCCTTAAAATGAATAAATAAAGTAGGCACTTTCTGGATATGATCTATTTTATTTCAGTGTCTATAGTTAGATGAGGTGAATCTTACACGCTCTCACCTTGAAACTTTGTACTGCCACGAGGTCCCTCATAAAAGATCCAGTCTCCTAGGAAAACACTCCACTTCTTTGCAGTTAATAGCTTATATTATCTTTGTCAATGTTTTAGTTTACCTGACTTTATCAGCTATTCTGCCTTTTCACAAAAAAAAAAAAAAAAAAAGTCCTAAAATTAGCTAACTCTCATTTAAAGCAGCAGTTTGTTTTGTAGGTGCCAAATAGACACACGTATACAGTGCAAATAATTATATCAGTACAACATAGCAATTAAAAATAAATCTTAGAGTTTTTTTAAATAACCATATAAATATTCTTAATGAAGGCAGAGTCTTACAGGGAGCTGAATTAAGAAAATGATGAAATGATAAATACAAGAATGCACAATAAATCAAAGTTCAGATAGTCATGGTGATTTTTGAAAAAGATCCACCCCCATGTGGATTTTGAAAGGAACTATTAAGATCAATGAGACCTTCTGGATGTTAAACATTTCTGACAACCAGGTTATTTATTTAGGAGGCTACTTAGATATAATCTTTACCTTTTGTACGGATTCCATTTTTAAACAGTTCATCAAGCATTCATGTTCTCTGTCATTTTCATAGTATTTATAAATGACTCTGCTTTCTGCATCTCCTCTGTGGCTGACATACTTCTCTTAGGCAACAACAGCATTCTCAAAACCTATGTTCTGCTCCATTTCTGTGCTCTCCTAATTGTAAAACTGTGTGAAAAATCAAATCTATTTGTTTTCTGTTCATATTGTTAAGGCTTCCTTAAGGAGGTTAGAATTCAGTAACCAAATATATTTCTCATCTAGGATTTCACAAAGTATTTTGTTTGGGGATATTTTAAAGATCTTTCCATTAAAACAAAAAAATGTCAAATATTATTTATATTTTGAAAGTTAGATTTGGAGAGTTACAGAGCAACTCCACAAGGCAGTGCACTCAGTTTTTGGACTTCCTGTTGTATATTTAATGCTCTTTCTGAAAGGAAGAGTCAGAGTAATCCAGAGTAATCCAATCGCAGATTCATTGTCCTCAAAACTTCAAACTTTCAGGTTTGCATTGTCATAAATACTCCTAAATGGAGCCTGGGACTTCACTGAAACCAGAAAGAATTTAGGAATTTCTGACAGTCCCTCCCTCATAGATGTTGTTGTCCTGCTGCATTTTCTTATACATTGAAACGAGTACATACAGAAAAAACACAGAAGAGATTAAGTATATGTCTGTTTATAAACATCCAGACTTTATGCTAGATGTTTTTCAATGTCACAGGCAACATCTCTTGACTTATAATGAAATCATGAAAACCTTACGAAGAAAAAAATAATGCAAATTGTAAAAACTTAATCTGAGTCTTCAACTTTACAATATTTTTAAGACATTTTCTTGGATTCTGAAGTTTTCTTAAACACATTGAAATAGAAAAAAATCTGCCACTGGTGGCACTTATGATTCAAACTAAGATTCAGTCAACATGAATGTTGATGTTACAGAAAGGTGGTGTTGGTAAAAATATACTGAACTTAGAAAAAACATAGAATTCAAATAACGTTTTGGACCCCATTGCAGAAGAGATATTTTTCTTATGCCATGAAGAAACAGGAAGGAAGAAAAAGTAAAACCTCTGAGAGTTGTTGCTCTTAGTATTCATGTATATATAGCACTAACTAGATTTTGAATTTTGTTTCAATAGTTAAAAAGCCAGAAAAAGCCATTGAATTTGACCTGATGATGCCAGAATTTAGGCAAATAGTGAATTTTCTGTGTGGAAACATCTCTAGTTCTCTATCATGTAGAAACTAAGAATCACTTCAAGCCTGACATCAAACTTTTATTTTTAATTTCCTCCACCTATAGCACAAATCCATTATATGCTGTGGAAGCAAAATAAGTAGAACTAGGTGGTGGTAAACTAAAATGCAAGAATTTTCTACAAATATCATTCAAGTTGGAATCATTCACTGGAGCAGATTATTCAGTATTAGGATATTTTGAAGAATGATGAACTTGAATTCAGTAAAAATATTTAATGTGCCCTTTCAACAAATGTTTTTTATGTTTAGATACTGTGTGCATAGTCTCACCTTTTCCATAAATCAATTTTGATAACTGTTTTAAAATGGGAATGAAATGCACTACAAAAGTTCAAAGTTCGTAAGACAAACAAAGAAAACACATTCTCATTTTTCATTGCAGTTCGTGAAAAAAGTAAATTGCTTGACCAGTGATTTTTCCAGACCTGGTCTCTTTTTCTTTTCTTCCTTTTGTTTTTTCACTTTGGGATTTCTGTTGTTGAACAGAAGCCCTGAGAAGTCATATAAAAACTGATGCTTGGTTCTGAGTTTCTTCAATGGAGAGGACTGAAACATTTACACAAAACATTTTCTGAGGACTTCTGTGATAAATGAGCAACATTACACTAAAAATAGCTACAGTGTGAAATCTTTCTGTCTTCTCCTATTATTAAGGGTACTTTACTGTGGCATTGCTATATACAAAACATATCTCCTAAGTAGACTTAATCCCAATTTTTTCTGTTTCTTATAAACCAAAGAGGGAAATTCATCACAGAACTGTTTCTTCAAAGTTCTGAGTGGGACACTTTAGCTATGTATGAGTGGATATGTTTGAAGTTTCAGAAGGCATTGCAATTTCTCTTTTATGGAGGGAACTGTCATTCAAGGAAATGAAACTGCTGTCCAAAATAGGCAGACAAAAGTTTGGGCTCTTTAAGGTCAGGAACTTCTGAAAAATATCCATATATATATATACTTTCTTAAAAATAAGTAATTCATTTTTTAAACTCATTGAAAATTATTCATAATTTTTAAAAATATATATTGCAAGTACAGGAATTTACTTCATAATAAACTGTACAGAATTGCACTAAGACACACAATTTTTACTCTAATAAACAGAAGGTTTGGACAACTAATTTAAGCTATCTACCTTGAAGAAGAGGCGCCAACCTTTTTAATGCAGTATATTACAGCTTTTTCCCTTTTTGGACAGGATAAATAACTTCCTACCCTAAGCAAGTCTAGGCTATAAGACTAGTAAACTTGACTAGTACAATGTGCTGTAAGTTTTAAATACAACACTGATCATTAAAAAATAACCATAAAACTTTTCAATGTCTTGTCAACATCAAAGGAGTATTCTGAAATATTACGTTCTTAATAGAATAGTGCAAGCAATAGAAATAGTAGATAAAATATTCTAATGTGACAGATACATAGTGAATAAACTTTGTTGTCTGAAAAATAATTTTACATCTGAGTGAGATTCTTAGATTCTTTTTTTATGTTTTCCTCCCCTTAATTAAACTACAGTAATGACTTCCCACTTAGATCAGTTTTTGGTTGTGTGCAAGTAGCACACCTAACTCTTGGATTTAAAATTTCAGCTAGACCACCTCCAGCAACAGTCAGAGTGTTTATTCTCTGAATCCTGTTCCAGACAAGCTCAGTTAGATCTTAAATATCTGGGAATGTGCAGACTATACATGAACTAAAGGTCTAAAGTTTAGATTTGGATCAAGCTCTTCTAAAATCAAGACTGCTTATATTTGTGGGTTTTTTTCTGAGATCATTTGATGGAGAAAGTAATGTGGTTTCGATGGAAATGTAGAGTTCTACACAAGCTAGAAAGGTGTCTTTCAACCCTTTCAATAAGAAGAAAATACAAGGAGGTAGTGTTAATGTAAGAAATTAGCATGTCTTTTTTCTGTCTGAAAGAAGTAGTAGTACAGGAAAATTTGAGACTGCCACAGCACACAGTCTGTAAATTTAACTATAGCAAATATACTTTTTAATTGGAAATGTAAAGAAAAAAGTCACTTTGGACATGAAGATGATGTACATGAAGATTAGTCTTGAGGTGCTTAACTGCTCTGATGATTTGGGTATGAGGTGGTTAAAAGCCCATCATTTAGCAACCCTACTAGTAATGCTACAAGCATCATCTCTTTGGCATGTATCCTACTTTTTATCCAGCACTGGCTGTGAATTTCCTAAGTACCAAGCTTTCACCAGATACAGCCTTCCTTTACAGGGCTATGCTTTCTGTTATCACACGGCATGCGCCCTTGGAGGCAGAATCTACCACCGATTCGTTCAGCACTGTTCTTTTACTCCTCCTCCTGTCCTGCTCACTGGATTTTGGACATACTTCCCAAACGATGCTGTAAAGAAACACTATAAAAACAAGCTTGTTAGAAACCATTCTTCTACTTCAAGTCCTTTCATAAACTGTGACTATTTTGTTCAGTTTATGAACAAATGGTGTTAATATTTATTTTGTTAACATTTATGCTATTGTCTCTGCTCCACACATACATCTGCATTCACTTAATTGCATTTCTTTGTTTCATCTCCTTATTTTTGTATTCATAGCCTGTTAGTTTGCAGGAATAAGAACTTGTCTCTTGTAAGGTTGCAACATAAGCAACCACAGATCATTCAAGACTGGAATTCATTTGTGGCTGGGAGAGTCTGACAGATACGAATAATCTCAGTGGTGCTTGGTACTATGCAAATTAAAGTTTTCTGTGTATGTTCACAATTGACCTGTACATCATGTGGATATTTTCAGTTCCCTTCTGAAGACAGCTGTTTTACAAAATCTTTTCAGTTGGTATCTAATGGAGCTGTTACTCTAGCTGTTTACAAGTGTTAAAAGTCACCTATTTTTAGAAGAGATGACAGTATTTAACCTTCCTCTGATTGCTTATGGATCCTGAGAACCAGGTGTTTGTATATCTACACTAAGAAGATATTTTTACTACAAAAAGATGGACCCCCGGGTAACTATTAAGTTTTGATAAGTCACATTGTTCCAAATCTCTTCTTCTTAAGTTTCTACCTTAGTCAAATTTATATACACATTAAGGAAAAAAAAAAAAAAAAGAGAAAAAAGAGCAAAAACCAGTAACTAGGGGAAAGTGCGCATTAAGAAAGAACTTTTGGTGGATTTCTGTTCTTTGTCTACCTGCTATGTTATATATCAAGGATAATATTGCTTTCCTGAAGTTATTTGCTTTCTAGCATCCGTTTCCCATAAAGGCCATTAAAGAAAGATAAATAATTTGTCTAAATAAAGGTTCCTAATTCTATACTCTACTGGAATAGGAAGCCGTAAGCCATTTCAGGAATTACAAGAAAACATTGGAGTATTTTCTTGGAAACTCTATCATAAAGAAGTAGTCTTGCTAAGAGTCACACATAAATTACTCCGGAATTATGCCAATGCTAAAATGTGTTTGCAGAAGTGCATGCAATAAGTACTGCTATAAATGCTATTGCATGAAAGCTCTCTGCTTATGACAATATATTTATTACTCTGCTTAGGAAAGCTAAGTGTTCTGGGCATTGATCACTGCAGAATTTCATTGTCTTGAATACCTTTTCTCTAAAAAAATTTCTGTTTCTTTAAAAGTAAACAATGACAAATGCTAAATGCATGACTAAATAACTGAGTAAGACAGCATTGCAGGCTTGAGGGCAAAATGATGGTGCAGCTTCTGACTTACCATTGCAAAGTAGTAAAGAAGACTATTCTCAAGACTATTGCTGATCAGTCTTGGGAATAAATTTCTATGGCAAAGCTGAGCTCACTTGGGGAAAACATGGTCTCACTTGGGGAAAAAATGGTATTGAACATAATATTGTGTTTAACACAATTCTGGCAGAGTGTGCATCTTTATATCACAGGAACTGCTAATGGTCTTTAGTATTAGAACTTGGCAGAACTTCTATTAGGAATTGTATTTATATTACTTGTAAGCAATAAGGAGCCATTTAACGATCAGTTGTATGTCTATATTGTCACAATGCAAATCTTATAAAGATTAGTTTCTGTTTAATTTGTCTTTAAAATCTCTGTTGCTTTTTACCTATGTCAGTGAATTTGAACAATTTGCGGAAGAGGAGGCATGACCCATTTTCAGATGAAGAGAATAAAATCTAGGTGTCTATGGCCAAAAAAGATTTAGTCAATATAGTCACTGGTGCCTTCATGGCTACTCAACTGACCATGTACTGGGGAGAAAACTTAGTTACCTGTGAATATGTTGAGTGGTGCCATGGGAAACACCCCATTATATCTGAAACATCTGCTCAGGACTAGTAGATATGGTGCAGAAATTATACCTTGTATGTTAGACACCTATAGTTAGGTAACTGAATCCTCTCCTGGAAAAAATCTTGATTCAGTTGCCTGAAAATGGCATCTATTGCCATTTTAGCTTCTGTGGGGTATCTTATCTGGCCTTCAGCCTGTGATCTTTGCATAGACCTTTCAAATGTCTTGTGTCATATTTACAATTCCTTTGCAGTTTTCTTGAATCTCCTACAGCCTCTCAAATGGCACTGGAGACATATGTTAACAAATGGATTGAGTCCTAATCATGTGCTTTAGCATGAGCCAAATCACTCCATAGCTCCATTCTAGCTCCAGCTCAGAATTAGCTACATCTCCTCTGCCTACGTAATGGGAACTTAAACTCCTACCCATATATGTTGACAGCGATATATAAGTTTCTTAGTCTGAAGTGAGTCCACCTGAATGATAAAATGAAATTTAAAACTGATCTGCTATTTTCCCCCTTAACAGTATCTATTCTGTGATAATTTACAATATTATAGGTATGATAAGTCAGTTCTTTATGATACTTATTCAAACCCCAATGAACTCTTATAACAGTCCATAAATAAGACTGGCATAAATTTTCAACTTTTTATATTATTTTTTTTTCTGCCAACTTAGGTACAAGTATTTTTAATGGTCCACATGAAATACACAGAACCATGTAAGAGACCATCCTATCCAAATTAATAACTATGTTTAGAGACACAGCTTGGCAATACCTGATCACAGGTAGTAAAATGGTTCTCCACAATCAGTCTCTCTCCTTTTTTATCAGTTTATTTCCCACTGAAGGTTACTAGGACAGAACTCCTTCAGTTCAAATAAAGTCCTTCCCATTAGAGAAAGTTTGAAGTTTTTAGTTGAAAACTATTCAAAACAGAATTGGTAAAGTATATTTTACTTAAGTCATCAGTAGTACTTATGAAGCCAGTAATATCAGTATATTAATATATAATATTATATATATGTATAATCACCAATATCTGTAATCTGTCATCAGCTTCACTGAGTGATAAAAACTTCTTTGTCAACTCTTCAGTGCAGTTTATGAACTTTGGTAGCTTGTGCAGGTACGAATAGTTCTCTTTTAAGTCCAAACTGAGTAACACTTTATTTCAATATTTCTTCAGTATGTTATGCTAGGTTGAAAATATAAGAAAAATAAAAACTTCACAAAGTTTCTTGGAAGAAGTATGACTAATCAGAGAAACTTAATGTCACTTGAAATAAAGAACGATTTTAAACATTATTGTTTCTTGTTTTCACAGTATAATGAGAATATAAAGTTTTCTAGAAGTGCTGTTCTTGGATACAATCAACTCTGTTCTTCCACAACTGTATTAGTAACTTCTTTCATCAGAATCAATCACAAAGTTTCATGCTTTAGAAGTAGATATTAACATCCTATTTTTCACAGGTGTTGAAATTCCTCAGAGCTCAGTGGATGTTATGGGTGTGTAGTACCTCTGTAAGTCAGGCCATGAAACGCATACTTAAGCACCTAACGAAAGGTGACCTTACTCTCGTAAGAGGCTGAGCATCCATATTGAAGTTAATGAAGCTGCAGCACTTACTACATCTGAAAATCAGATTAAATTTAGCTGCATAAGTTTAAACTTCAAAGCAAGCCAAATTCTGATTAATATGGAGAAAATGTTCATCTTCCTGTCCTGTCATTACCCACTTAACTGTCATCACCTGTCTGCTTTTTTCTGTCCTGGAGGTGGATCACATGTGGGAGGAGGGGTTGGATTTTGTTCGGATTTTTTGGTCTTTTAAACTTTTTTAGCCTTTCACACTTCTGTGGTAATTTGTCTTTTGACAATATTTTGGTTGAATTATTCAGAAAGGCAAGTATATTTCTGGTTCGCTGGGATGACTTGACAGTAGATTTAAACTGAAAGTTGGAAAAAGATGGTACATATCACACAAACACACACTATTTAAAAGATTTCATGAGCTCACTCGTAATACTGTGAGCTATGGGTTTTTTTCTCCCTATGGATTCATGAAGATTTTAGGTCCAAATTTAAATAACTGTTTTGTTCCAACTGATCTAGGATATAAAAACAAATACATGCCTTGCTCACTGGGAAAAGGGACAAATTATGTAGAAACGTGTCTGTACTTCTTTTAACATTAAAATTTTCTCCTTTGGGACTACCGTAAGTCTTACCAAGACTGTGCTATTTCACAGAATCACTTAACCACATAGTCACAGAATAGTTGAGGTTTGAAAGCACCTCTGGAGAGTGTCTAGTCCAACTCCCTGCTCAAAGCAGAGTCACCGAGAGCTGGTTACTCGAAACTCAGGTTTTGAGTATCTCCAAGGACGGAGGCTTCACAACTGGCAACCGGTTCCAGTGTTCAGCCATGCTCACAGTAATTTTTTTTTCTTATTATGTTTAAATGGAATTTCTTGGATTTCAGTTTGTGCCCATTGCCTCTTATCCTATCACTGAATATTTAACGTAAGTGTCCTTAAAGATCTGTAAATCAAGAGTTCCATGCAGTATGTCACACAATGGATCAAACAATCCAAGCAGGTAAAGAAATTCCTGAAAAGATTTCTTAAACAAATGCTGCCAGACAGCCAGTACAAAGGGAAGCTGATACCTGTATTTTGGGCTGCTGCTGTGCCTGAATACATGAAATCTCATCCTGCCTGGCAGTCTACAAGTTTAAAAAAATTCTTTGATCATTACCTATTAATGTATACTTCTTTTCCCTTTGATCCTTTTCTATGTGATGATCTTAAGAAATTGTATTAAAAACTCCACAGATGTCAGAAAAGCAATGTCTCACCTAAATCTGTAGCTTGGTTTCTTAAAAAAAAAAATTGTTTTCCTTTACCTTTTCTTTCCGGCTAGATCTTTCTTCTCCCTGTTACACTATAGATTGATCCGTGCTCTCTGGATGGAGTTTTCCATAAACATCTACCAGACTTCCTTAGAATTTTACTATTCTGTTATACCCCCAGTTTGTATTTTAGTATATTGGGACCACTGTCAAGCACCTAGCGTGTTGGAATCTAAACACTGTTTTCACAGGAAATAAAAGTTAGCTCAGAGTTCCTCTGATGATATTCAATTATAAGAAAATCCATTTTTAGGGACAAATGTTTTTCTTTCCCTGTTTTGTTTAATGAATACATAAATAAATTAAACAAGTATCTTGCTATGCCAAATTGTACTTGTCTTTGTTATTGCAAATTCCAAACCTGAGGAATTAGCTGTGAACTTCACATTTGAAGATAAAAAACTGTGCAAAGTTTTCATATTTTTTGTTCCACATTTCCCTCTTGGACATCAGAAAGACCTTCAAATTCTACTTCATCTTTTACAATTAAGAGTTTACTATAAAATCATGGCTTTCTAGCAAACTGCTGTAGAAAATCCCAGTGTATTTATATGGAACCTGGTAGTGAATCTTGATGTCACACTTGATGACTTTATTTAATTGAAGATAGACTATAAAATGCTGGTAGACAGCAAAGGATTATTATATAATGAATACAGAGAAAACTATGTAGTGGTGGGGAAACCTTGTTCTTAAAAGATTGGGACTAGAAAAGTCTTCTGATTGAAAAATGTTTTTTTTTGTTTTTTTTTTTTTTTTTTCTCAGGGAAAAATTTAGCATGAAAATGCCTTAATTTTCTCGGGGTTTTTTGTTTGCTTGTCATCCCCCCGAATGAAAACAGGCTGCAAAGTAAGTTTAAATGATTGCCCAGATGTTAAGTGACAAAACCCAGGAAGTTCGAGCTGACATTTTTCAAGAGACTTTCCTTTTTTCAAAGCTTCCTGTGGGTCTGAGTTCAAATTTTAACACACTCAAAGAAAGAGAAATTTCTTGTGCTCAATCATGATGTTTAGTCTGTGTTTCTTCAGCACAGAAAATAGCCATGTGGGATTAAAGTTTTACTGCCTCTGTAGCCTACACTCTGACATGGACTCTGTTCTTGGTCAAAGAAGGTGGCCTTTAGTCTTGGGAAGACCTTTACATTCATGAAGGGTGAGTGTGATCATTTATGTAAGAAAAGAAAAAAAGTGCTATCACCATTTGGTACCATCATAAGTGAGTGTGCAAGTTACAGAAAGCTGGGATTTGTGATGTAGTGAGACAATTTTGTGCAAATTGAACTGTATCTACTCACAAATTGTAGGATGTCTTGTGTCATTCTGAAGTTTCTGTACCCTTTGTTTATCTTAACTAAATTATCTGTATGCTGGCCCTGTGCCATTTTGAGTTTTGATGGCACCTACCATAGGAGATTGGTCTAACAGCCTCTCTAAACAATGCCTAGGAATGATTTGTGCAAGAATACATACAGCTGATCAAGTATGCAAAATACAGACATTAAGATTTTGTCTTCTCCTATATTGCAGAAGAAGTATATTTCTGTTTATTCTGTTCTTAAAGCCTTTGAGGCAGATCATAGAATCATAGAATCATAGAATCATTAAGGTTGGAAAAGACCTCTAAGATCATCGAGTCCAACCATCAACCCAGTACCCATGCCCACTAAACCATGTCCCGAAGCACCTCATCCACAC